>JASSUY010006191.1:0-15300 GCA_032466535.1 Forpus xanthops | reverse complement strand
TGTGGGAGTTGCATTCTTTGGATTCTCCTTCCCATTTCCCCGGGCCTGGGGAAGAAAGAGGGGGGGGGGTGCACAGAACTGTTTGAGGGGGGCCTCAAACCACGACAGTGAAGAAGAATAAGCCATAGTGGCATGAGAAGACTTTTAGTTATTGACGGGTTCCCACATCATGGCTTCTATTTGTGTTATTGAACTAAAATGTGTAGTAAGCATTCACTCCTTTAGATCAGGACATGAGAGCTCATAACAGAAAAAGTGATTTCTGAATGTGGAAGATGGGATTTTCTGTCTGCAAGGCCTGGTCACCATTAGTGCACCAGGCTGTGCTGGTCTCTTGCAATGAAGTCAAATTCATAGTGAAAGCATTATTCCCAAGAGCTTGTGAAAATCATGGTTGTAACAGCTATGACTGAAACTGCAGTTACACACCCTTGTATAAAGGCGAGGTGTGGAGAAAAGGGGAATCTGTTTGCTTCATCCAGTTTCAGAAGAGGGCCTGACATGGTGCTAGAATTGAGGATGATGCCCATTGCAGATTGTCTTTTTTTTTTTAATGAATAATCTAAGTGGAAATGATTTAGCCTGAAGTGAAAGCTGTGATCTCCTGGTTAAATATTCAATTCACCATGAAATGTGCCAGTGAGGCCACTGAAATGACGTAAAAAATAAAGTAAATAAATCCTCAAAGCTAGATAAGAAGTCCTGTTTTGTCCAGGAACTTGATCTAGAGACAGCTGACCAAGGAGGTAGCTTAATTTTTACCTGAAAAGCTTGAAAGATGTAGCCTATCCCTTTCATCCCCATGAAGGTCCCTAATTTGTCACAGCTATTTGGCAGTTATTTTTTACTTGCACATTTGTCCAGGGTCTGTGACACCTCAGTGCAGGTGTGTGCTTGCAGTGTGGCTGAGTGAAGCTGAATAAATAACTCCTGGCAGGTGAGTGTTTTTCTGGTAAATCCTCCTCAGTTCCTGTGAGTGAGAGACATTTGTAAGATTTCAGGATGCCTCAAGCCGTATTTTCAGCAAATAAAATATTAACCAAGATAACTTCTCAGCTTTAGAGAAGTTCTAGAATAACATTAGAAAAATCAAAAGGGATGCATCCATCCTTCAGGGTGACTTTGAGCCACTTCTATAGAACTAGAGATGGAAATGGAAGAGAATAGAAAAGTTTAGGGAAGTCATTTGAACATTATTTATAAAGTCTTCGCTTAAAAGATGTGCTAATGTTTTATAGTTTAATTGCAATTATCACCTGCCTTTGTTCTTCCAGGCTTTTAAGACCAAGGATGGCTACATCGTGGTGGGCGCTGGAAATGATCAGCAATTTGTCACTGTGTGCAAGGTAATGCTGTGTTAGGAAACACTACAGAAATGTGTAATAGTTTCCATTCTGACTAGGAAATTAATTACCCATTGCTTTTTAATTCTTCCTTTTGTGTGTGAAAATAAGTAGTGAGTATAAATTCTAACCTTGGTTTCCGGCTTGTAATTTAGGGGACAGATGTGGGTTCAGTGCTTTGACTCTGTGTTTGGAACACCCGAATTCCCAAACCTGTGGGTACTGAACCCCTTTAGAAGCCTGTCCAGCTGCACAGCTGATTAATAAACGTTAACAAGCTAACAACCTTTCAGTTCGGGAATGGTGAATGTCATGGGAGTCACACTGGTGCCTTTTTCAGGAAGAAATGTGACAGTGTTTCTCCATAAAATGCATGATAGGCACAATCTTAACAAGGCAAAGCTAGGAGATGGGCCGTTCCCCTTTAATCTTTTAGGAGATGGATCGTGCCACTTTAATCAGTAGTTGAGTGCATAGTCCTTTAGAACACAACACAGTATGTGCTGGTCTTTGCTCAAGGAGAAA
Source organism: Forpus xanthops (assembly GCA_032466535.1). Classification (NCBI taxonomy): domain Eukaryota; kingdom Metazoa; phylum Chordata; class Aves; order Psittaciformes; family Psittacidae; genus Forpus; species Forpus xanthops. The sequence continues at coordinate 13,432 of JASSUY010006191.1, read as the reverse complement.
CTTCATAGAAAAGAAATACTACAGGACTGTGAGCTGACTTCAAGTGATGCAGAGATACAGTGTTAAAGAACAAGTCTTCACATGGGACTGCTGTGTTTGAAATCTGGCATCTTCATTATTTTGAACTGAAAGAATCCAATGCTGGCAATTGTGTTTTTTGCAGAGGGTGGCTGAGGAGGTTGTAGAATAATTTTGGATTTGTCCCATACTCTTTCCACGCTGTTTTAATACCTAGAATTGCTTTTTTCTGAGCAGTGAAGAGAAAGAGTGGTTGTAAAATTGTTCCAAATAAAGTGTGGTGACACTCCAAACAGAAGACCACAGTAGCATGTAAACTGGGACAAGAGGAGTTTTGCATATAGCATTATTAGACAGCAATTTTAAAAGGAGAGTTCCACCTTTTTCTTACATTTTGTTTTTTTCTCTGTGAACTTGGAATATTTAACCTGAACTAATCAGAGTCAGGAAACTGAGCATTATTTTCCTTCATTTGTTCATTGTTTATGTCAGACATTTATGTCTATGGTCAGATATTTCACATTTCCATGGATGTTCACAACTAACAATTGGAATATATAGTAAGGAGACAGTTCTGCTGTGATTCTCTCAGTACAGGGGTACATATCTGGTCTGGTTTCACTTGCTTGAATTGTCTTTCTTAGCAAGTAACAAGTTAACCTCTTCAAAGTTTGCTTTAGTTTGCCTTCATACAAGTGTCCAACCACTAAGTGTGGTCATTACCTTAACTTGACTGAAGAAGTGTATACCTGCCTCAACTCATTTTTATTGGAGACCCATTGGCTCATAAAGGAAATCTTTCCTTTATATCAGGAGTTATGTGCCAAATGCTGGTCATCCAATCATCTTTGAGTAAGGCAGAGCTGAGGACATGGCTTCGTAGGTTCTGACACCATGGTGTGAACTAGAAGGCTCTAAAAGTTCCAACCATGCATTCACCTCACTTTAGGGTGCAGCTGTGACTTGTGGTATGACTTGTTGCTACATACTCTCTGTAATCAGTAAGGCATGAATGGTACCCCAGAAGATGAGGCAACGTTTCTATCATTTGTGTTACTTTGGGATCTGGAGGACAAAAAATTAACTGAGATGAATATTTGCCTTAATCTTCAGGCTGATGGGGTTTTGTTTCATTCTTACTTGTGTGTTCTGGTATTTCTAGAATTGAAAGTAGGAGGTACAGAATGTGGAAAAATGATGATTGCTCACATTTCAAACAGAGTAAAAAAAAAAAAGAGAGAAGAAATAGTTCAAGTTTTGAGTAATGGTTAGATTTTTCTAGAAACCATTATCATATTTGTTTCTAAAAAAAAGTCTTTTTACCCTTATCAAGTCATTGAAGGGATGAATTTGGGCCATTACTATACTCAGAAATGGAGTGATGTGGAAGTCAGTGGAATGCTATGAAACCCATTAGAGGTATGCTCTGAGCTAAGTGGATGGTGATTTGGAACTTAAAACACCATGAAAAGGGAGAGCCAATAAAGGAAGCGGACTTTATTACAGGAAGGCCTGCAACACCCTAGTGAACCTTACTAAATATAGAGACCACTAATTCAAACATAGGAATTGCTATTGAAGAACCTTTCTGAGATGAGTTGGTGCTAAAAATACAGGCTGTATGGAAGCTGTTGCCCTGAAGACACATACTCTGGAGATGGAACAGCTGACTCAAGCTGTAAACAATTGCAGTCATTCTGCTTCAACCATATCTTTTCAGGCAAGCAGAAAGAAAAAGCTGGAATAATTCACTGTGATATTTTTGAAATCAATGCACACTAACTGTAGGTTGCTTGGGGATTCGGATAATTGCAAGAAAACTTTGTAAGACTGCTAGCTGAAGTGCATTTCATGGCGGTCAAGTGTTATAAAAGCACATCCTGATGTATGGCTTCTTCAGTCTAAACAGGAATACTAAGCAAGACTCTTCAGAAGACTGAGCTTTTGTATACAGCAGAGGAGAGTACAAACAGGTTTGCTGGTGTTGGGGGACAAAATACAGAGAATGCAAAATCTGAATGTGCATCTGAAAGCTTGGAGGAGGCCTAGAAAAGAGCAGCAGTTTTATTCCAAGTGGTCACAGTGCAATAAGAAAGTGGCATTAGCAGCATGATGTAGAAAGATGAATGGCTCATTAATGAATAACTTCTCAAATGTGCATTTGTTAGTCGCAAAAAAAAAAGAGAAGAACATATATAGACACACAGCTTTACAACAGATGGACATTAAGTTAAAGCTGAAGTCAGTAACGTTAATTAAAACAGTAGAGTAAGCAACTCCATATGACCAATTTTCATATAGCTCATCAAGTGGAACCATAGTTTTCTGATTAATTTCTGGGTTTTTTTTTTAAGCTCTCATAAATAAGCATTTGCTATCATTTACTTTGAACAGCCTTGCATGGATGGTTGGTTTGTTTTTTTCTCTAAAGCAGTAATTTGCAACTCCAAAATAGCAGTATTAAGGAGATGGTTTTAAGGGCTGCCAATATTATTGTTAATCTTTGAGACAGCAAAAGAACATTTTCTGAAGTTAATTTGTGATTGTCGTGATTTTCATAAACTAGATTGTGTAAACATAGAAGGGAAGGAAAATATGCTGTGAATTAAGAGTTGATGGAAGATGCTGATGTTTTATGTTAGCATGCAGGCAAAAATCATAGAATCATAGACTAGTTTGGGTTGGAAGGAACCTTAATGATTATCTAGTTCCACAGCAGGGACACCTTCCACTAGACCAGATTGCTCAAAGTCCCATCCAACCTTGAACACTGCCGGAGATGGGGCAGCCACAGCTTCTCTGGCCAGCCTGTGCCAGAGCCTCAGCACCCTCATAGTGAAGGATTTCTTCTTTACATCTAATTTTCTTTCTTAATTCTTTCAGAAGAAAACATAAGAATATATAAGACATTTCAAAAGGAAAAGTCCTCTTTTTTTTTTCCCCTTTTTTCTTTCCTTTTTGACAGAAATTAATGAAATGGAAAAAAATATTCTTCGGCATAGCTTTCCTCAGTCTAGCATATGAAGTACAGTCATATTTCTTGTTCTGTGACATAGAACTTAGTGCAGGATAATCCCACAGATCTCTTCAACCTTACAGTAACACTTTACAGACATTTTAGCATTCTACTGTAAGAATTTCAGCTAGCTAATGGTGAAAGCTATCAACTATGATTTGGAACTTCAGTTTATTTTTTTGTCTTTTCTGTACTTGTTCTGTAATATTAACCAGGAGGCAGTATCTTTGCTTTATTTCCTAATCTATTTTAAAAGATTAATGAGAAGTAGGGATTTTTGGAAAGCTGTCTTAACTCAGTAATGAATTTCTTTAGCTGCATAAATACCTCCTGTCAAGCACAATTTTTTCTTTCCTTTATTTTTACTTAGATCCTGAATTTGCCTGAAGTTAGTAAGGACTCCAGATACAAAACTAACACACTCAGAGTCCAGAACAGAAAAGAACTTATTGACATATTGTCAACTCGGTAAGTTAATTAAAAGGCAAGAAATGTGATTTAATCTGTTACTGCAAATGGTCATGTATAAGGTCTTAGCAAGTGAAAACTTTACTCTTCTGAGACAGTTATTTTTAAAGCAAATTATCGACAACACTGATGTTGAATATACTGCCTTTTGCGCATAGACTCTAGTGTGGAGTTTCAGAAATCATTTTAACTTCTTTTTAACTATTAATGTGAATTTTAGTGAATAAACCCCAGTGCTTTCTGCTTTCCTGGTAATAAAATGCTTGGAGCACCATTTGCTTTTGCTGTGACTGGGATTTTAAAGTTGTAACTGACAGTTGCTGTTCCATCTGATGCTACTCCCTCACTGCTGGTTCTGTACCATGGTACTCTATGCCCCAAATTCACCCTGGGTCAATACTTTTGAAATCAAAAGGATATATACTTACATGTACTTGTGAATTATCCTGGTAAATACTTCAATTACAAATTATTTGAGAGGAAGCACAGGACCCTTTATTTGAGAGATTAGAATAGTTATCTTCCTTACTGTTTGACAAGGCCCAATCTGTGAAGTGCTCTTCTGTTTAATGGAGAGGATGTTAAATTTCTATGGCATAAGAATAAAACCTCAGCTCTTGTAAAGGTGGCTTCAGCCACTTTGAGGGACAAGCTGAAGAGGCAGTGTATGTACTGTTAGTGATTCAAGAAAAGGCATGCTATCATTTTGTCCCTTGGCCTGTATGAGACTTTGCCAACAAATGTGTAACAATGATCATTCGGACAATTTTGTTGTTTGGGTTCTTTTTTAGGAGCATTAAGTGAGTTGCCTTTCCTGTTCATTCCACCTGAGCAGAGAGTTTTAGTAGCATGCTTCATCTCTCCTTAAGCCCACGCCTTTTTTTGGCTGCGGAGAACCAGAATCACTTTGCATTGAAGAGTGTAGAGGGAGTGATTTTGCCTCTTTCTGTTGCACTTGCAGTTTTGTTTCTGTCTTAGTGTCCATTTTCAGATGTCCTGCCCCCAATGACATACTGAGGTACCAGTTGACTTTACATTTTCAAGTTATTATGGTACAGCTGTTCATGATAAACTTTTGGAACTCATCTTTTACTTGCTTTCCTATAACAAATGTTGTGATTGCACAGGTGAATTGACTCTTCCTGTAAGTTTTAAGCCTTTAAGAGGGAAGTTATCTTTTGACCTTTTTGAGCTCTTATACTCTGCCAATCTTACTTTCAAATTTGGTTCATATTGACTTATTGGAGTTCATTTTATTTAACATGGCATTTATCTGGTATACTCCAGTACCTTATAAAAGTGTCATTTTGCCATCCATAGATCAAATACTTAATAGCTTCTTGCTTGTGGTTAATGTTGAATGCTTCTTATTTTTTTTTTATGGGCAATATCTGAATATGAAGATAAAGTTCAAGAAACAGTTGTTCTTTCAGTGAATTACCAGAATTCTAATTTGTTTTTATATCTGTACCTATTAGTTCATCAGATTACCTCATTGCTCTTTCAATTACTGCTTTATGTCTTTTTTTGTCAGAGTTTATGTTCTGTTTTATTACCATCATTTAGGCTGAATTTCTGTGTAATTTATATGCAAGTATGTGACTGTATACACACTTCTGGAGTAGATATTTCCAATAGTATCCTGTTATGTCATTGTGAATTCATCTGGCATTCAGTTTTAAAACACTGACTATAACAAACACCTTTGGCATTGTAATGGAGGTTAAATATGTTTCTATGCACATTCCGTGGTAACTTCGCTTTTATTCACTAATGCACAGTTGTTTGTAAAATTATATGTGGTTCATTTTGGAAGGTACTTAGAGAATTAAATGAATAGTTTGTCAGTGCTGAAAAATGTCAGCCCTTGAGAAATGAAGGGAAATGACAGAAGGGTAATAGCAGAATGTCACTGAAAAATATCTTAAATCAGTAATTGCTTGATAGCATTGCAGCACACGGAAAATATAAACCTGGGGTGCATTAGTTGGAAAGAAGCACCTGCAGACCCTCCCATTCACTCACTGTATGTACACTGCTCTCCACCTCAAAATGGATTTGTGGAGATATGAGCTGGAGCGTCTTAGAAGAGTTGTGATTTTCTTTACATGGGTTCTTCTACAGCCACTTTTGTTGAGATGAGCCCTTCTGTGTGGTGGGAGGCAGAAGGAAACATGAAAGTCCTTAAGGATTTAGTCAGGCCATTCATCCATGTCTCATTTCTGATGCTGTGCCTGGTAGGTCACCCACAACTTAAGGCAAAGCAGCTTTTTTCCAGTGATGTTGCAATGGAAAAAGTCAGCAAACTTGTTTGGTGTGCCAGGCTGAGCAGTAAAAAGCAGGTAAAAAAATACATCTGTGTATAGGAATCTGGCAATTCCTAAATGTTTCTTCTCTTTCATACATGCTTAGAGTTACAAATGGGAATTATGGCTCTCTAGTGGAATCCTTTGAGAGTATTGCTGTGAAAAGACGAGCACTGATGTGGTCTGTGTCTCAGCATCTCAACAGTAATTATGGTGACTAGAAGCATATGAGAGTAAACATGCAGTTGTTTCCTTCTCTTTTTCCCCAATCTCTTCTACTGCCATTTTCTGTTTATGTATCTTTCCTGTTCCACAAGACTTTGGTGCTCTAAGCACCATTTGTATGGCAGATACTTGGATCTCTGTCCTTGCTTGCAAATATCACTGCTGTTGCACAATAGATAATATGCATACATTTTTTCCAAGCTATTGAAGCTATTTTATTGAACAGAGGTGCCAGCAGAGCCTAGAGTAGGCTTCCATTAACATATGTAATCTGTCTCCTTCCTCCTGCATCTCTTTCAAACTATTTCAGAGGTATGACTTACCTTTTCTTTTCCTATTTTTCTTAATTTTCAAAATGGACTAACTGGAATTCGTGTGCCCAGTAAGTGCATGAAGGATTTCTATTCCTCCTCTGAAGGAAAAAGATATCCCAGGTTTTATTTAGGAGTAGATGTTCAGACTTACTCAAAGGGTCAGGGACTCCCTGAAGTCTTGAGCATTTAATCTGCTGCATGTGTGGAGTTGAAATTCTTAAAAACATCTGACCTCTGAATACCAAAGAGACAGTTGATGCCTTTCATTTGCTAGGGTTAAGCAACTGAGGCTCTTCAGCCACAGTTTTATTCTGGGTGTGTGCACAAAGGAAGCGTTGGTCCAACCGGTAAACGTTAAGGAATGCTGTTTTTTGGTTTGTTTTTTTTTTTTTTTAAAAAAAAAGGCTGTATCTTGGGAATTCTTGACTCAAATGACCTCTAATTCAGATCAAGAATTCTACTCACCACCTGCAGTAACCGTGCCAGATTTCAAGACAGTTAGATAAGCATGGGGATTATATAGCACTTAGAAGAAACTGACCTTTAAACAGAAGACTTTTCAGAAAGGTGTGAAGTGACCTATTCCTCACAGTCATGAACTAAGTGATAATACAAGATGGAGGTGAATATGGCTTGAGACATAAATGTAGCTTGAAACAACAGCTCTGAGAGGTGTGAATTGTGCCATCCATTTCAGGAAGAAGTTTTTCATCCTCTTTTCCCTGACAGAAGTGAAGAGAAAATCACATCTGCCCTTAGCCCTTCGCCCCAACTTGCTATCTGCTTATAACAGCTCAGCTCCCTCTGTAGGGTACATGTAAAAGAGCAAGGGGGAAAGGGGAAGAGCAGGTAGGGTTGGTTAGATTTAGATACCCACAGATACTGTCAGATCTCAGTAAAAGGACTTGAAGGCTGACCATTCTGGAGCAGTATGCTACTTCGAGGGAGACCCAGTTCTCGCACTGGGGCAAAAGGAGGGAACTACAGAAACCAGGCCCAGGCAGCTTTAGAAGGGGAGAATTTTCAGTTCCGTCGTCTATATGACAAGAGTAATGCTGCGAGGACCAAGGACCATGGGTCATAGGGTAGTCACAGGGAAGAAGAATGGAGGCTGATAGGGTATTTTGTACTTGCTTTGCTTCTGGTGGTGGTGTCCTTTTCTCATCTCTGGTCCCCTTCCTGCTAGGCTCTTTTTTCCCCTGTCCCCATCATCTTCCTCCCAGCTTATTTCCCCATTCTCTTCCCACTGCTGGGATTTGGACGCCTACTATGTTTGCTTTACAAAAAAAGGAAGTTTCAGTGCCTTCTGTATCTTCCTCTTCATTTAGGTTGCATTTCCCCCCAATGACTCCAAAGCAGAGCTATGACAAAAGCAAATTGCCTCTGAATGCCTTCCTTTCTCAGGTGTGTGCCAAGAGTCAAATTTAACATGACCCTACCCTGGGTGGAGGTCAGGTTCAATGGCTACTACAGAGGCCCCCGAGACTCCCAGCTCATGTGAGAACTGACAGACTACAGAGCACTCTGGTTTTTATGTTTCCAGTGGAAACCTCTGGTTTGTGAGTTAGATGTACATCTATCCAAGAGAACCAAGTTTTAATTGTTGGTCTGCTCTACGCTTCCCTTCCACTTTTGCATTTACTTCCTCTGGAACGGAATGGCACCAGGTACAATGTAGATTATTTCATGTGTGTAAGATGTGCATACATATGTCAAGACACACATATATGGTGTGCACGTGAAATTTGAGATGCATCTGTGCAAAAGCTGGTATAATGCCAGCTGGGAAGAGAAGCTGCTTTGAAGAAAGGGGCTCAATCTGTTGATGCCCTTCTTCAAATTACCCCCAAAGTTGAACATTAACATCCTGCCCTGCACCCCAGTAATGTAGACGTGTTTTAAGGCAGTGCAGCTAAGTGTGTACTCCAAGGTGCTTGGGGAAATTAACCTATAAACAGAACAGTGTGGGGGGTTGTATGAGTACAGGGGGAAGGGGAATAGCAGACATGGCTTCAGCCTTTAAAGTGAAGCAGCTCCCATAATGAAAACCACATAAATTCATCATGGTTAGTGTTCCTGCAATTATAGCTAAATTATTGTAGGCTTAAAACCAGAACATTAAGGCTGAAAACGATTTTGAGTGAAACTTCTGTTCATAGCACTTACATTTTAAAGGCCTTATTCTGGACAATGCACCGCAGCTGCATGTTGTGTAACTAAGTGTGAGGGGAAAAGGAATGAGAAGGAAGGAAGCGTGGAGGAACCTGAGATTCTTGCTAAATTGTTTCCACCTAATAAGGAAGAGAAGGGCACCTAAAGGGGAAAGTGTATTGTAAAAATGCTTAAGTTGCCTGGTGAGAAGTGCTGTTAAATTCGTGCTTGTTGGGGCACTCCCAGGCTCTGTAAATCTCCTTCCCTGTCCCCACCATTTCTCCTTCTAAACCAAGAGCCTTGCAGGCTGCATTAACTGGTAGTAGCATTACAGCAATGAGGATCTGGTTGTTAATTGCTTCAGCAGGACAGGTGTGTGACAAGTAATTAACTTCAATGTGGCACAGTTGGCAAGATTTCCTTTCCTCAGTCAGCTACCTCAGCATCAGTGTGGACATGGTTGAGCTGTGTGGGCATCAGCTACCAAACTGTTAGAGGTTGCTTTAAAATCCTTTGGTTTAAATTGTTACTAGTTTTTAATTTGACTTCTAGGTGGGCAACAGAGAGAGATCAGAAATGTCTCAAACATTTAATTTTTGGGCTGGGTAAGTTGGGTATTTTCTGTCTTTTTTCTGCCATTTTATGAACCTCTGAGTGTTTTCATGCATGTGTGAAAGTGAAGATCCTTCCTGAAAGGGAACTTGCTCTTTCTTTTTTATGATGACATATGTTACTAGCTATAAGGCTGCTGAAATCAAGGGAGATCTTTTAATTGGTTTCTGAGTGAGGTTTTTGACCATATCTTTGTTAGGGCTTTTTTACCCTTGAGCAGTTAAAAGACCAGTTGCAAAATCCATATAGCTTTCTGTTATCTTCAATGTGCTTTTATTCATGTGTGTTTACCTAGCAGTTTTTAAGTTAATTTGCACGTCCTTTGTTGTTATAACTGTAGAAGTTACAGTTCTTTTGCTTACTTGAGAAAAAGAGAGGAATGCTTGGGTAAAGGGAGCATACTTTAAGCATCCATAGTGAAACATTATTTGAATCCAAAGAGAACTAGTTCTGGAGCATGCTGGATTTTACTACTCAGGAGCCAATATGGATGTTCCTTAAAAGCCATGATGGTTTTAAAACTTCATAAAGGAACATGAATGCCCGTTCATCTCTCGTACAAGTTCTGTACATAAGGGTAAAGGTTTATTGATAGCTCTAGTAAACTGATATGAATATTTATGATATGCAGAAACATAAACACTTTTAGGGTGGATTTGTGGTACCTGTGCATATCTAGGCTGTGCCTTCTGTAGATACTACTTACCATCTACTGTAGTTGACGTTGTTTAAAGTAGTTGACATATCCATCAGTGAAACATGTCAGTACAATCATGTTGATCCCAAAGATAATTAAGGGTCTGGTATGGTTCACAGGGTGATTAATCAATGACCAAGAGGATGCTAATTAGACACTAATACAGAGGTGCTTACATGCTATTGAGTTAATACTATAGTATTAATTTTGGAAACTTTAATTGTATATTTACTGTACGCTTAGGGATAATGATCTATTATTTGAATTTTTCAAATAGACTTTTTTCTATGACTTTTAATTTTGCATGGTGTCTTCCATAGATATAACTGTGAGAAATGATACAAATTATTTTACTCAGTTAACTACCATTGATGAGAGAAAATATTGTAGGTATTTGAAAATAAAGGGACTGTTAATAGACCAAACCAATGGAAAAAACAATGCAAATTCAAATTGTGCTGGAAAACACCAGAATGCTTTTGTGGACTTCAGCAAGAACAGAGAAGGTTTTTGTGATTGACTCTATATAAAAGATAGATGTTGCTGTTCCATCTGCGTTTGGTAGCTGTCCAAATTACTTCTCTAAATTAAGTTAATTGCCATAAGCTTCTTATAGAGAAGAGTAGTATTTTGCTTCAGTAGTTTTTCTAAACTAACCTTGTGTGGATTTGGATGGTTTTATCCATTAGAGAAACATGGATGGGCTTCTATAAAGGCTGTACTAATGATTGAAGACTTCGTAAGAAACGTGGAAAATGGGATATATGCAAAGAATACACAGAGAGTAGATTCATTCATACTTTAGAAGTCTTTATTTCGTTGAAAGAAAATATTTGTTAAAAAAGAAATAGTTTACATTGATAATTAACATAATGAGAAAAAAAATGTATTTTGCTAGAACCTGGCGATGTTTCTAATTCATTAAAGCCATTTCATCCAACTTGTGTAATTCAAGCAAACACTCTTTCTTTTCCCCTTAATACTTGCTTTAAAACATTTTTCTATGCTTTGATATTGTCTTTTATAAATATCCATTCTCCATTTTATTATTAGAATTTGTTAGAAAGCAGAAAGTGATTAGGGTCTTGCTTTTTGGGATTCAAAGCTACGCCTGTGGTTTGAGTAAGAAAATAAGGTGGGAGCTCTTCTTATTTGATGTATTTTTTACTTTTGGAAGCAGTTTTTTATATTATGCTGTAATATTTTTCATTAATTTATACTTTAAATTTAGAGTTTTTCATCTAATGGTGTCTGCTGGATTTTCAAATTAAGGAAAAATATATTTAGTTGAACTTTTTTATCATGAAATAACATAGCAGTTAGCTCATGCAGCTTTCTATTCTTATAATATTTTTAAGCATCAAATATCTCTAATGTTAAAAGTTTCAGAATCTTATGCCTCATTTCAATATTGCAACTTCAGTATCTTCATGAGTGCTGTGTAATTCACTGCAGAGAAGGCTTAGAGTACTGTTCAAGATGCAAATAAGACTTAATGCAGACTGCAACCTTTTCTGGTGTAGGAAGCCTTCATGCAGGCTTTGCAGCAATGGGTTTTTTCTCCATTGGGGTACATATCCTTTTTTTCAGAGGTGTTCTCAGAAAAAGCCTGCATTCAAGCATTGCAGTACAGACTAGTGCAGTGAAAAGTAAATTCTTTTGAACTTCTAAAGTACTGGTAATAATTATAGAAAGCTAAACTACAGATTTAAAATGATTCTACAAATAAATCATAATTTAAATGGCATTTATGTGGTTCTATCTATAGCAGATGGAACATTTTAAAGGGAAAAAAGACTCATCTGGAAATATATGAAGCTGGAGCATGAATCACATGGTTAAGTTCTGCAGTCACCGGGTATCACTGAAGTTCTGTGGAAAGATAAAGATTCATTTGAGAGTAGCATGCTTTGGACGTCAGATAATCAAGAGAATGATAATAAAAATATTAATAATTATAATAATTTCTTAGTGATGATCCTCAGCACCACGGTTATGATGGAGTTTAAGAGCTCTCTTGTAGATGTGCTGTCTTTTCTTGGAAATGATATAGTAATGGAGGTTGAGGTGTCATAAAAACTAGTAGCTGAAAAAAGCTTTTAATTTATTAAAAAGGAGTTAGTGGGCCATGGATTATGAAGCATTTCAGGAGGGGAATGTCTCAGTTGCTAGCAGAGAACAGCACAATTCTGTATAAATAGCACCAGTAACTGATGGGAAACAGCTTTTGTGTGAATCATATTTGCACTGTGTAGTATTTTGAGCCCCAAGCCTTAGTAATAGGAGGCTATGAATAAGAAGAATATTCAGATTAAGAGAACTGTTGCCAAACAGAGTACTGAAGGGAAATACAAATTATACTTTAGATTAAAGTCATGCTCTCCTAATGACTGCAGTCACTGAGGAGGGAAGGTTATCTACCTCTCTAGCTACCTTTTTTTCCCCAGTTTCCTGTAGTGTACCTGGTTTCTAGGTATAGTCAGCAGCAGAGCACTAAATTAGATGGACACTAGACATGCCCAGGAGTGGCATTATCTTTGTGACTGACTACATTTTTACCATGAATTAACTTGCCTATTCAATGAAGTGTATAATTAAACAGTGCAAAAATCTCGCCTGTTTTCATTAGAAGTGATGCTTCACTATGCTTAATTTCTTCAGAAATCTGTGCCTCATTTTATAATATATTTTGCACTTTTAAAGACTTTTATTCTGAATTTTCTATTTTATTGTCCTTCCAGTTCTATTAATATTATTTGTTTACTTCACACGTATTCAGCAGGAATAAAGCTTTTATTTATGAGGAAGAACCATGCAAAACTTGGCTTTGAGCAACCTGCTCTTATTGGAAGGTGTCCCTGTCTGTGGCAGAGGGTTTGGAACCAGATGATTTTTAAGGTCCATGCCAACCTAAACTTTTCTGTGATGATTCTATGATTTTCCTAATTGTTTAGTGTGCAAAATGCATTGGGTATCAGGATTTATTCCCTCAGAGTTTGGGGAAGTTGTTACTGCCCAAGGAGAAGGATATTATCTTTGAAGTCTGCTTCCATACCTATGACCTAACCTGTCGCCGTCACTAGTTTCTTTTTCTTTATTCTAAAAGTAGCATGAAATACTTTTCAACCAATCTCTTCATATGTATTAAAGTAAATTCGCAAAGTTTGACTTAATACTGGTTTAGGGATTTTTGTGCCTTGGGTTTAGTCTCTGTTAACTTTCTATCAGAAACTGGAAGGTTATTTTTTGCCTAATAACGTGTTAGAAGTAAAGCTGAATGTTACTGACATTGTTCCAGATAATGCTTAGGGAACTCTGAACTGGTGAGGTACAGAATACCATTAATAGAGCATCCCTTTTCAAGGTTTCTATTAGTTTAATTTCTATCAGGTCATTAAATTGCACTTAATTTCTTTTCAGTGTTATGCATATCAGAAAGTAGAGCTTTCCTTTCTAATAATCCAGTAGACCTCAGTGTTACTTACCATCATAGAATAATAGAATCATAGAATAGTTAGGGTTGGAAAGGACCTCAAGATCATCTAGTGCCAACCCCCCTGCTCTGGGCAGGGACACCTCCCACTAAACCATGTCACCCAAGGCTATGTCCAGCCCGGCCTTGAAC
>JASSUY010006189.1:0-41859 GCA_032466535.1 Forpus xanthops | reverse complement strand
TCAGGCTGGGTGGAAATTAGTTGGTGAGCTCTTGTATTCTCTCCTTGTATTTGCCTTGTCGTTATTATTACTGGGGTAGCAGTAGTGATATGTGTTATACCTTAGTTACTAAACTGTTCTTAACCTGTGGGAGTTGCATTCTTTTGATTCTTCTCCCCATTTCCCCCCTCCATAAGTGGGGGGAAGAAAGAGGGGGGAGTGAGTGAGCAGAACTATGTGAGGATCTTAAACCATGACAATAGTAGATTCATGTATCTGAACAAAAAAATATAGAAGTGATAAAAAGTTATGTTAAACCCATAGCTGTTAAGGCCGTACTTTTTCTTTCATTCATTCCAGGTAACACAAGGAAAATGCTTTAGGTCTGATTTGGGCATCTGCTTGCTTGTTTTTTTTGTTTTTCTCTTCAGACAAACATTCAATAGGAGTTGAATTTTGTCCTAAAGAATATTCTCAGACAAAGCAGGTATAAAAGAAATGCCTAGGACATCAAAGGAATACAGACTGTGCACAGCACTTCTACCACAGAATGCATTTTATTTGTGTTGAATAGTGCTAGACAAACTTTGAAATATTTCAGTTATAGTATAATGACTCCTTTATTAACTCCATTACCATATGAATATGTATCAGGGGAAAGCTATGGGCAGATGCTCTAGAGACAATAGGAAGTTAATGGACCTTATCTTTAGCTGATGTCAAATACTGTTGTTCCAGAAAAACCAGTACTATACTGGCATATGCTAACTCTGGATCTGGTGCCAGGAAACAGCCTTAAGGAATACCATGGGTGATGCAATGTCAGGAACTGCGCTGCTGGAAGCAGTAAGCCTCACAGTGCATTTTTTTTTTTTATTTAGAATGCAAGATACACAATTTTCACCCTGTGTCATCTTTTGAACTCAACAGGATGTGTGTCATGAAATTAGCAAAGGTTACAGAATTAGCTTTGGAAATAGTATGCTTTTCTTTGTGGTTAGACACAAGTCCGATTCCTGCTGAAGTTAATAAACATTTATAGCAAAGCAGCTTCACCGTTTTAGCTTCAGTTTTACAAGTCTTTGTGTTTTATTGGCTTACTTGAAGCTCCAGATCCTCTGATTACCCATTAGTTTCAATACCCATTTAAAACCAGCATGTTTTAATTTGTCATTTAGTCCCTAAAGAGTTTAGTCTATAGAAGCAAGTATAAATAATTCCTTTTAAAAAGCCTTCATGATTTTAAACTATGGTCATGATCTGGGAAGCCTGAATAGTGATTTTGTAATTATTTAGAATTGCAATTTACTTTCAGACTGGTCCACTGATATGACAAATTTTACATTGAATAAGGCTGCATTAGGAGGACCCAGAAAGTATTGCCTTTCAACTGCACAGGCATATTTCATCAAGCTTCCTGAAGTGCCTTTAGTGTATGTGTGGGGGATTTTACTTTTTAAGAGTTGGAGGGTTTATTCACACCTCTCACCTAACGGTTGTGTCTGACATTCCAGTGATGTGTAGGAAAATAGGAATACCACTCTGATGAATATTCATGCCTGATGAATAGTTCTAACATTTCCTCAGCTGGACTCTGGCTGAGCAATCACAGCAGAAGTCAGAAAGTAATATATGTGAAATGAAGCTATTTTCAAGCTATATTTTCTAAATCAAATTGCCAGCTGAATGCTGATAGCCATGGATCAAATACTATAGCCTTCAGTAAGTAGGCTCATACTGCATCAGCAAGCACACATAGATATGAAACTATTTTGCACACAGTGATTCTGCTTATATAAACAACACTATTCTTTTCAATAACATCATGCAATACCTGAAAACAATGTCATCAGGCTGTAGGAAGCAGGGCTTTCCATTTCAATGAAACATCATTGTCACCATGCTGGGAAATGGATATGTTTTATTTGAGTACATCTGTTTTTTTTTAATAAATCAGTTATAATAACTGAACCAAATGTTTTCTGCTTAATATGCTGAAATAGGCAGACAAAGCTGGCTATTTTGGTGTTTTTTTTTTTTTTTTTTTTTTTTTTTTTTTTTTTTTTTTGTTGGGTTCTTTTTTTTTTTTTTGTTTTTGTTTTTGTTTTTTCTGTTAGAAAGGAACTACTGGTAGATCTACAAACAAGTTAGAAATGATGATATTAACCAGTCAAAAGAAAAAGGCTTATCTGAAATTATTCATACTGATAGCAAAGTTTCCAGGTAGTAATGAGAAATAAAACCCATGAAATTAAAACCAAACAAGAGATGGACAAGAATAAAGGAAAGATTTACTTGAAATGGCTTTAAATAGTCCAGTAGAATGTTCATTCATAATTAAGACAAAAGATTCTTCCATACTCTAGTTTCTTGTCTACTTCTTCAGGTGAGAAAGGCCATGCTACCATAACAAGAACAGAGTCCACCAAACGAATTTGTTGTCATGAGTGTCATTAACTACAGAACAGGTCTTAAGCACATTAAATTGATTGAAATAAACTTTAGCATATGTAGCAAAAAAACTTCTTGTGATACCAATTTTCCTTTTCGTCTAAGTATCAAAATTTTCTGAATGAGGAATATTCTTCTGATTCATTCCAAGAGATTCAAATACAAATAATATGTCATTATAAATGGCTATTAATAAAGTTTGTTCTCCTCATTGTGGGATTTGTACTTTTTGAGACTAAAGTTTTCAATAACCTATTACTTCAATGAACTTTAAGAGCTGCAGTAATGATTTTCCTGTTGAGCTGTACTGCAGGGTGAGCATTTTTCAGAACATTTCAACAGAAAATTGGGCCACATATTTCCTGGGATTGGAGAGAGGAAGGGGAAACAGGTATTTGTTTCTCCATTTGAAAAAATCTGGAGACTTTTATTTAAGACATCAAACACCAGAGATGGAATTCGAAATTAGGCAGAAATATGGTCTCCATGAAAACCAGCTCATATTTTTTCATTATATAAAACTTTGAGGAGCATCATTTCCCACTTACACAGGATAGCTTTGGCAGAACTTCATTTCCCCATTCTTATTTTTAAATTTTATATTTTTGTGAGCTCTGACCAGTGCTGGAAAAGTAGGAATGCAGGCTGATAGGAAATGGCATTCAAATGGCGACTGGTCAGGAATTCCATTTAAAATGGAGGTTATAAGGCTACAGTCCTTTTGGGGCCAGAGAATCAAAACCTTTGGCTAACAATTTAAAATTATTTTTTTTATCACTTATTGCTATAATAAATAAATAGATGATGATGATGTTAGGTGGGGCCAGATAGTACTTCTGAAAACAGGAGTAATTTGTAAAGGAGCAAGAAAACTTCTTATATATGCAATCACTATTAGCTTTTTTTTCAGTCTGATAAAACAATGAGTTTTTCATCCTTAGGAGTGTGTTTTGTGCATTTTAATAAGATGAAAATTAAATAGTTCAAATTATTTACACTTCAACTTACAAATTAAATTAACAGTAAAAAAAAAAAAAAAAAAAAGAAAGAAAGACCCAAACCAGAACAAATATAATTATATTCACCAATTGCATAAACCAGGAAGCTTTTTGCTCCTGATATAAGTAAAAGAAAATAAAAAACAACCAAAAAAAAAATCCCATCAAACCCAATAAAAAAATAAAACCAGTAAAAAGCTATTACCCAATTTCAAGTCAATATTGCTTTTCTAAATAAGGCCAAAAGTGCACTCAGTGGGCAGACATGCAGAACAGTGATATAGTTTTGAATGATACTCAAATATCCCAATAGCCTTACCTAATTTTCTCAAAGGGTGAACAGTTTTAGGCATTAAGAGTAAAACAGTAAAAGAGAAAAAAGTTTTATCATGCTGTGTCTATGCCCATCAAATTACACTCTACCATAAAGCAGGTTTTCAGCTTGTCTTGGCTTTGTACATTGCTCAGAATAAGAGTATTCAAATGAAGTCACTCCTGTATAATTTTCAGTTTGTGTCTTTATAAGGGGGAAAAAGAAAAAAAAAGTAGTAAAATATCCCCAACTGCAGAATGTTACTTAGGGAAATTAGTCACAAGGAAATATTTTATTTGAAACAGAGGCACATCCTATTCCAATGTTTTCTTTTTGTTCTTGTCAGTCTTCTAATCAACATTTACTTCAGTTTAAGCACTCAACTATTCATTTCAGAAACAGTATTTGACATCTGTTAGAAAACACAGGATGAGCAGGCTACAGACAAGGATGGCTATTAGCTCTAGGTTATATCTCTCTGTGGTTCTATTCTTTAGGTCACAATGTTTCTAGTATGCTTCTGCTGCTTAACAAACTGGTTTCATGAGCTGGTACATGCTGAAAGCTTTTGAGAATAAATCAAACAAAACAAATCTTACTTTTGAAGAAAAGCTGTTATTCTATATTTAACCCTGAGACCTGTTCTATGGGTTGCTTTAAAAATAATTGCTTTCGGTTTTCTTTTTATTGTAATATTGTTAACTTTTTAGCCAGAAGTATTTAATTGAAGGTTGTTGTAAGGGGAAGAAGAATGAAGGTCACAACCTTTATATTTTATCCCTATATTACTCTAAGCCTCAAACTAGCTCCTGGGATAATGCCTATTTCTGCAAAAATTCCTTTCTACTGATCTTTAATTTGCTGCCCTCATAATAAGAAGTGTTCAAGAGCATGCAAGCATCTAATGCACAGCAACTGCATCATACAAGAAGAATGAGAAGTCAACTTGCTGGTGTCTTTAGTCTCACTGGAGACACAGTAGGCCCTGAAGTACAGATATTAAAAGAGATCATTTTCTACTTTTCTTCTTTTCTTCTTTCCTTTTTTTTTTTTTTTTTTTAATTTTAGTCCAAAGGCAGACTTAGGTTAGATGTTAGGAAGAAAATTTTTACTGTGAGGGTGGTGAGACACAGGTTCTAGAAATATATGAACAAATTTTGAGTGCAGACAAAGCTTAACAGGTACCAACGGATCTGAAATGCTTGTAATGACTACTTTTAGCATGTGAAAAACACTGCTTAAGCCTATTTAAATTACTAGGTAAAGATAAACGAACACATATCTATAAACTATTTCGTATGTGCCTTTTATGGCAGTTTTTTGAGCTCTCCATTTCTGTTGTCTAAGCAAAAAAATATTAAATTGCTGTTGCAGTTGTCCCATGGTGCCCCATGGAGCTCAAAGTGGCTGGGGTCCATGCTGGTTCAGGGCTTTGAAGTTCAGCATATTGTTCTACATAGGCTTGTTGAAAGTTGTTTCTTGTGGTACATTTTCGTATCATGGAAAGTATCGATGACAGTCTGAAATGCATAAATTTTAGAGATTCTCTGGAATTCATTTCCATGCTAGTATTGCATAAACCCATTGCAACGGTCATTCCTGTACTAGTAATTCAATCCTGGTTTTACCAGGGATAGCCAAGCAATGTAACACTTTCAGACTTTCCATCACAATGTTTCTGCAGTTCTTAGATATCCACTTTCGGCTTTATTTCTTGCCAGCAGAGGAATTTCCTCATTTTCTTCAGACTAACAGAAAATTCAATTAATAATCGGTGGTCCTATGGCTTTTCTCCAATGTTCTCAGCTGGTACTGTTTGGTGATTTCGACCTATAACCAGTGGATTATTCACGGAATGGATTCAGCATAATAGCAGACTCTTAGAAATTCTTACTTCCTGAATTTAGAAAATAAGAAATGCCAACACACAATTGCATTGCCAAAGCTTATTAAAATCCTTCCCAGATACAGGTAGATTCATAGCTTCATTGAGAATTGTCAAAGCATTTAGTTTCTTTTGGTATTGCCTTTCATTAAACCCTGAAGTGCATTTCATGATTTGGACATATAAAATGTTGATTCCTCCCTAGTCAAGATTGAAACTGTTAGTGAGTTAGTAAATTCAGTTTCCTGAAAAGGACACAAAACAGCACTTTCAAGTTTTTCATCAAATTCAAGTTCCTATTAACCACAGTTTCTAAACCTTTCTAACAAGCAGTTTCTGATTTCTATTAAAAACCATCATGAAAACTTGCAACTAAATTAATGGAATAAAGAAATTTTTGAAGTTTGCATAGTCTCAGGATTTATTTTTGTAAAATTGCGCCTGATTGTAAAGATTTCTAAAGTTTGAGTAAACAGCCACGCAATGACTCATGAAGGTTCTTGTGCTATGGAAAGAGAAAAAAACAATCCAAATCATATTTTACATGGCAGTAACTCTTACTTTCCTTGTGTAAATCCTGCTGTTGATGACTTGAGAATCTGACCTGGTGGTTTTCCAGTTGGAAGTATTGTTCATATACATCTGATATTACAAAATTAAAAGGTGTAAAATATGAGTGACCTTATTAACAATTTAATAGGATTTTCAGGCCATAAAAGATCTGATCCACTCTGATCTTCTGAAGATACAGGTCATTAACTTTTTTCTCAAGACATTCCTATGAAAAAAGCAAAGATTTTAGTTTGACTGGAATGCATCACTTGCCAAACAGAATCATAGAATCATAAAATAGTAAGGGCTGGAAAGGACCTCAAGATCATCTAGTTCCAATTCCCCTGTCATGGGCAGGGACACCTCCCACTAAACCATTCCATCCAAGGCTATGTCCAATCTGGCCTTGAACACCGCCAGCAATGGAGCATTCACAACTTCCCTGGGCAGCTCATTCCAATGCCTCTCCACCCTTACAGGAAAAAATTTCTTCCTCAGATCCAATCTAAACTTCCCCTCTTTAAATTTGAACCCGCTACCCCTTGTCCTATCACTACAGTCCCTCATGAAGAGTCCCTCCCCCGCATCCCTATAGGCCCCTTTAGATAGTGGAAGGCTGCCATGAGGTCTCCACACAGCCTTCTCTTTTCTCCACACTGAACAGCCCCAACTCTCTCATCCTATCTTCATAGGGGAGGTGCTCCAGTCCCCTGATCATCCTCGTGGCCCTCCTCTGGACTTGTTCCAACAGCTCCAGCTACTTTGTATGCTGAGGACACTGGAACTGCAAACAATACTCCAAGTGCGATCTTGCAAGAGCAGAGTAGAAGGGCATCAGGTGAGAAATAAGTTCTGTAATTAAATAGTACTTCTGCATGTTTTGGGCAAGTGATAGGTGCTCAGATGGTTGAGTGACCTCACACACCAGTCGTCAGTGATTCTTCATAAAATCTGATGGCGTTTTATAGTAGTCACATATTTACTGGTCTGGTTTCCTTGGACACTTGTTTTTTTTTTTTCTTTGATTACCATCTTGTTGCTTGCACATTTGATATTTGCTGTAGAACAATTCATCCTCTTTTTGTATGAGATCCTGCAGCTGGTAAAAACATACCATCTAATATCCAGTCCTTAAAACTGGTCACTTAGAAGGTGTAGGTTTGGTGGCATTCACAGACTTATAGTAGTGATAAAGAGTGCAGAAAAAAATTGGGTGTTGTGTTAAAAACTTAGTTCTTCTCATGTCTGACAAAGCTTGTACTGAACAATATAGTAAGAGCTACAAAAAATGTTCCTAGAGTGCGTGATAGCAGAATTTGAGCCTAACACTTCGAAACAGGATTAACATAATAAACAGAATTTATATAATTATGGGAAAGGTTGGTTGCTTAAGTCTTTAATGTTCTCTCCCCACCTACATTGAAACGATATATGTTAAACATCATAAATTTTTTTCTCACAGGACTGATATAGTTGAACTTAGAAGCCTCAACAAAAATAAAAGCTTCATTGTGCTACTTGCACAAAAAACTGCTAAAGGCAGTTCAGAAGGGCTGAATGAACAGTGGACAGGAGCCTTCAGCACTACGTCCACAACTTATCTTGGGCCTTGCTCAGCCACAACTTGTCTTCTAGACTGTCATAATGGCTGTATGTCATATTTTGCACTTTGGTAAAGCTTTTTAAGCATCCCTGATATCTTTGCACACTCTAGCCACTCTTACATATTAGTAGGCCTAAACAAAAAAAATAATTATTAGAAAAGAGTGCAAAACAAATATAAGAGCATACTATTTGTCATGCTTTGTTTTTCGGTGTCACACAGGCAAATGTGCTGTATCCATTAACCTTTTTGCAAAGAGCAGAAGGTAAGCTAGTTAACATTTGACAGCTTTACAGAGTCTATTGACTTCTAATGAAAAATTCACGACTACAAGATATTTTCCTTAGATCTGTCTACTTCATACAGTTTGTCACTGGGACAGCCCTTAAAATCCTCATGTTTTACTCTCCTGGCTTCCCATATTCCTTTAGCAAACACAAGCAAATGTTATCGTGATGATTTATTTACTACATGAGCTTTAATTTGTTTGCTGTAAGTTCACTTTGTGTGGAAGATGACTTTCAAGTTGTTGGTTGATAGCATATGCAGTACCAAACACAGACATTTTGTTGCTTGGTCCTATCCAGTAGGTGACTGGGACTCTTGTCAGACTGCTGGATGCAACAAACACTCTGAGTGGAAAGGGTAATGAGTACAAGATGTCCTTCTTGCTCTTGGAGAGCATACAGAACAGTTCCAAAATTACAGGAAGATTAAAAGCAGTGATGGTATCATTGGATGCCTATGTGAGGATGCAGGTGCTCTAATGATAAGTTTGTGGCAGAATCTCAAGGGGGAGAGGGTTGAGAGCAATTCCCACTCCACAGTGTAATCAATCATTAGACTAGCATATGATTAATACGCAAGGTATGTCACATAGTAATTTTCTTTTTCAGAAGGCTTAAGTGTATTTTCAAGGTAGCTCAGCAGTCCTAGTGTCTCCCTGATATATCTACGGTAAAGAAAAGTTAACAAAAAAAAAAAAAAAAAGCCTAAACAAAAATCTGTCCCACTCCCCCGGGGAATAAAAGAACATACCATTTAGGGTAACAATAACCTTGCTTTGCTCTTAGTTTCAGGTGTATACATGGATCCACTTGTTTTATACTGTGCTGTCAATTGTTTGAGTCCAAAGGATGAAAGTTTGGAGAAGTAGGTAAATTTTACTTTATTTCTGCTCTGCAAAGGAGAAAATAAGAGTCTCAAAAGTATCCAATATGAGCACAAAAAGTTGTGTATATGCAGAAGGCAAGGTGAAAGGGAAAGAAACGATTCTGAACATTCTAAGAAGTTGCTTTTGAAGGTCTCTAAAAAATTTGGATTATGGCTATTCTGCTGGAAAACACATATCTAGAGTCTAAATGCAAGAAATTCTAAATGCAAATATTAAAACAGGCTTCATAATACTTTTGATCTGCAGGTAAGAAGCAGAGCATACATACCATGGCCACTAGATTAAGAATACAAAAAACTTCAGTGAACAAAATTTCAGAAGAACCCTTACTTACATGGCCTCAGGTGAAAGCTCTTAAAAACTCTCACTTTTTTTGGAGGGGTTCGTGGCGGAGAAGCTTGTTTTCTTCCATGTTTCTTTTTCCCACAAAATGACAAGAGTCAACAAAAAAAAAAGCTTGTCAGTCTGCAATGGTATTGCTTTCCACCCATAGCTCCATATTGGTCACAAACCATTCAATTTCTGTCTTGCTGTACTTTGAATCTTATTAATCTATATATGAAATGTTAGAGTGCATTACTGGATATCTGGTTTTTCAGCCATTTTTCGAAAAGGTGTAGGAAGGTACAAATTGTAACTAGACCATGGACATTAAGGGAATAAGGATTTCTTCAACGCTTCTGTAGTTTTCAGAACTGGTACACAGTTTACATAGCAGGATTATACACTCTGTCTTGTGAAGCTAATAGCAGTATGATTCACTGATTTTGTGGATCTGTATGTTGATGCATTCATTGATCTGCCAATTCCTACTCTTCAGAGTCAGCAAGCCGCCTACTAATGTCAAAGGTACCATGTGATCTCTAGATATTTGCCTTGTTGGAGGTAGCTGGATGATCACTATGTCTAACATAGACTGCTGTAGAGCTGTAGAGTCAAATATTTGCTGTGGGATGCATTTGCATTCAGTTTGTAGATAGCATGTAACCCAGTTACACTTCATACAAATACAACGTGTATGATTATAACAATCTTAAGCATGGTAACAACACCATGAAGGACCCTGCTGAGTGTCAGAAATCAAAAGGCTTGTTTGCAATTAATCTGCATTTCTAATGTCTTACTTATGGCAAACTTGGCTTCTTTCTGTTTTCTGAATCTTACTGTCTCTGATCTGTCTTCCAATTTGACTTCCTATAATTACAATAACACATACTTTTGGTTACTTGTACATGTTAAATTGCATATTATTGTATTTGTAATGTTTATTCTCATGCTACTTTCTGTATATTATACCAGACCATAATTTTAGATCTATTATAGAGAATGAAGTCCAAATAGCAAACTATTCTATGATTCTATGATCTGCAGCAGTAGATGCTGATAACACCAGCTCACCTCTGGTTCCTTAGGAAACTCTGTCCCATCCAAACACAGTAGATTTGCTCATTATTTATTCTTCCCTTGACTACCTCTGAGCTGGACAGCCACTAGTAAAGACTACAGCTTGTCTCTTTAGCAGCATGACAGATGACAGATATATCTTTGCTCTTTATTCAGCTCCATAACCCATTTTGCAGTTCAGGATTTAAAGTGTCTACAGCTCCAACTGGAACACAAAAAGAAAGGTCATGATGTACAAATCAGCTTTATTGATGCAGCAGCTAGGGCAAAGAGGGCAGCTCATTGGCAAACAAAACTTTCCTATGTGCTGGTTTATGTAATAGAATGAGGTCCCTAAATAACTAAGAGGTCATTGCAGATTTCATCATTTGTTGGACATTCAAGGCATGTTTCTTTGACCATTATTCTTCTGATGCTATATCCTAGACACATGTCTATGTGAACTGGAGGGGAGGAAGGAATTAAAAAAATGAAATGCAATCCAAACACCTGAAATTCAACTGAAAGAGGAAGAAACAAACAGATAGTGACCATTGCTTAATGACCTGCTGGGTAATTCTACGAAATAACTATAAGATAAAAAATAAATTCAATGAAACAGTGCATGGTGGAATATAATTTTGGAGTCCATTTCTTGAGATCTGTAGATACTAGAAAAATAAAAGCATCTAATACTCCATAGAGTGGTTTTCAACTCCTCTCCTCTTGAGGTCTCACATAACTTATTTGTGTTGAACAGGCCTTTCACAAAGGAATTTTCACTGTATTTTTACATACACAAACAAGCAAAAAAATTATTCATAAAATTGTTCAGTAGTGACAAACATTGTAAAGATTAATGCATCTTGATCTTGACTGCTCATTTGACACAAAGCCTGCCATGTCAGATTCATTAACATTTAGTGATAGCTCAGAAAAACTTTAATTCTAAATCTGCCTTTGTTTCTTTATTCTCTTACATATTTTACATCAGAGACTCACATACCGGCTGAGGTTGGCAGGGATCTCTGGAGATAACCTACTCCAACCTACTGCTCAAGCAGGGGCACCTAGGCCTAGTTGCCCAGGACTAAGCCTAGAATATTTTAGTATTTCTAAGGCTGGAGACTCTTCAGCTTCTTTGGACAACCATTACCAGTGCTACATCACCCTTAAAGTTCTGGAGGTTTTGTGTGATTTTTTATTTTTTCTTTTTTTTTTTCCCCTTTTTTTTCCTTTTAGTTCTGATAATGAAAAGGAACCTGTGTTCCAGTTTGTGTCCATTGTCTTCACAACTGCAAAATATTTCATTAAGTAAATGAATATTTGATTAAGTAAACACCGAGATAGGTTTAAAATCTTGCTCTGCCTGAAGTGGTACAGCTGCTGGAGTCAAGCGCTGAAGCATGTCCTACCTGATAGACGACCAAACAGGAGGAAACAGGAAACTTCTGCCCTGACGTTTAAAGCTGAATATTTCAAATTGATTGTAAATCTCATGACGCCAAAGAAAGAGAAGGCAAGACAGAAATGCATGAGAAAGAGAGCTTCATGATGTAGGAATGAATATGTTTTTTCATCCAATAGTTGCTGAAGGGTGCTATTCTTGCTGACTTTGTATTGAACTGAAGACATAATTCCAGGAGCATCAGATGTTCAGGAAGATAATATCCTAGGAGACTGACTGTCATATGTCATTTCCCTCACTTGTATTGCTTGGTTTGGTATTTTTTTTCTAATCAAGGCTTGACAGAAATGCTGCCTGTCATAAACTAAACCCTGGGGAATTTTCATCCATCTATTAGTATGCATTTACTTAGAAGTAGCATGAGGTGATAGTTACCTATTTTCATCCTGAATTTTCACAAGTCTTGACAGTTTAACCTTGCATGAATATTTTAAAATGCATATTGAACTTCTTCTTAGAAATTCTAGTGGGTATGGCATAAGCTTCAGTACTACAATTGCTCTGATGTAATTAGAAAATAGATATCAAAATCCTAAGACAAGTACACCTAAGGTAGCATACTAAATATTTATTCAGAGTAACACGTTAAGCACAATAATTTAGACAGTGAGTTATTCTAATTAGATGTCCACAATAACCAGCTTTTCAAATCTAAACATTAAGCACTTCATGTGGTACAAAAAATGAGTTTATGAGGAAAATAAGGGGGCTTTTCTTTTTCAGAGAAAGACTGAAAAAAATTAATTTAGCCTTATTTCCATTGGTAAACAAGCCAATTTAGCTCAGATCAAGGCACAGCAGCCTGCCAACTTGGGATAGTAAACCTTGTTCATGTGCCATGGCATGTTAATTTTTTTCAGTTTAGGTACTATGCAATTGACAATATTGGCCATCAGAGTTTCTATTACCTTCTTCTATCAAGTTACTTTACTTTTTAGATACATGGAAGTTAGTTCTACCTCATATATTACTCATGACAGCAAACAGATTTTGGGGCTTTTTGTTCCTACTCAGTCACTTAAGGTTTTCATTGCCTACTGTAGATTTACAAGTCTCTCTGTACCCTCGGAAGCTAAAAAAAAAAAAGAGTTTTAAGCAGAACTTAAATCCAGTGATGAAAAGTTTGCCAGTTCATTTTCAGGACATTTCCACGTATTTGCTGCTCTCTACAGCTCCTTCCTCAGGTCTTCTGCTGTCCATGCCTTTTTGTATTGCTGTTTTTTCAGGTCTGTTTTGAGGGGGGAGTTAAAGATGTCCCTTGTACAGTTCACATCTTGATGCTGATAGATTATATATAGATGATATATTAAACTTTGTTAATTTTATTGCATCTTTATGGTCAACAGCCATAAAGGAGAACTAATTTTTCCCCAGTTTATTTAAAAATTTTCAAAAAGGCACAACCTTTTGACATGCACATCACAGTATATGTGTTTTAGAGGAGAATAAAGACCATTGCCCTTCACCTCTCCCAGTGCACATGGATTATACACTCAGTTGTCAATTGTGTTCTGAGAAGAAATTATATTTCAAAGTCGTTTCATTAATTACACAAATCTAGCACTAGGCATGGCAGAAGTGGGCACTTGATATGTGTACTTTACTGAAGATTGAAAGGCCAACCCTTTAGGCTGCTGCTCCTGCTACCAGGGAACTGACACCAGCTGGATCATGGTATGTGGACTCATGGTGCAACATGACTGGAGAGTTCACTTTTACTTGAGGAAATGCTTTCTTTTTAAAGCTAAAATTGTGGTTCACATGCACACAACCATAAAGTACTCATAATAATTCAATTTTTAATTTAAAATAGTAAACCAGGAAAATAGTAAACCGATTTTTTCCACATTATTTTCCCCACTACTGCACAGGATGGTACTTATCAGTATGTACTTGTTTATAAATTATTCTGTGTGTTCTATGGTTTTTTGATTATGCATGCATATTTGTCAAAAATATCAAAGAAATAAGCAAAAAGGTGATGTTCACTTTTAAATGGTGAAAGAAAACGATATGCAACATTATTTTTGTTGCATATTAATCAGAGAAGCTTTCTGTTTATTTCACTGTGAGATCCCACTGTCCTTTCCCAGAAACATGAACCCTTGTGCCAGCATCCAAAGGAGAAAAGTAATAACCAGCTGGGACAGAGACATTCTATCATTCAGCACTATGTATCTGCATTAATCTGGTTTTAATTTGCTTATGGCTCAGCCTGAGCGCTGGGGACTTAGAGTCTCAATTTTTCTTTTAAGGAATTCTAAATATGGTCAAAAGTCAAGTGGAAAAAGTTACAAGGAATGTAGGTCATGGAAATTCTTAACTGGCAAATTCCTGTCGTCTGTGAAACTGAAATATGCAATAGAACCACTGTATAAATACATTGATTATTTTGTCCTTCATTTGCTTCCTCTACCCTCCTTTATCCTTAAATTAGAAGCTAGATGCTAAAAATTTCATCGGAAACTTAAAGACCAGACTTTGCTGTGTGAGGAAGTTTCTGAATAAGACATCAAGTTTCTAGCCATCAGAGGATAATTTATTGATACTTGTCAAAAGGAAGTATCAATCTAACAGAAATCAAGACAAAAGGAATGCCTGATGAATTTCGTTTGAAGTGCCTTTTATAAAAGTCCTTGGTAATACATATTGATGAACTCCAAATTGTCTTGCCTGAAGGGAAAAGAAAGTAGACTGCTTTACACTGTCTTATAAATATTCATCAAAAGAACAAGACTTATGTTTCCAGGCGTGAGGTGAATGATTATGGTTGTATGATTGCCTTGGAATCTGGATAATTAGTAAAACAGCCTATGACAGTGGAAAAATTTTAAACTTGATATCTTGCCATCAGTCCTTTTGGATTCAGAGACAGTGCCTGCTATTCTGAAAGGAAGTGAATTTAGGGCTTGATGGATAGATATAATTAAGCTCTCCATTAGTTTCTTCTACTGTTTGCCTATTTGTTTAGCCAAAAATTAAAGTCAAAGTTGTGTTGCGTGTCCCTATTCTGACTGGAATGAAACCACAGCATCTGCACTATGAACATCTTGCTGGAACAAACTATTGAAAATGACACTTTAATTAAGACAGGGAAGCACACATAAAAAAAGCTGGTGGGGTTGATGCCTCAGTAGGTCTTTTTCAGAAATCTACAGACCAGTACCTTTCTCGTATAGCTCGCTCAATCTTGTTTCTTAACATAACAAAGTCAACAGATTACCTTTCATACTTAGTGCATGCGGTAAGGGTGTGAATTGCATGGCAAAGATTCACTGTGAATCACTTTGGAAAAAAATGTGTTCAGTGATATGTGAATTTTCATACATTACTCAAACTGTCTGTAGGTTTCTATTGACCCTTGTAAAAGGTGGCTAGCCTTCTACTAGCAAAGACCCCCAAAACCACCATTCTCAGAAAACATTATCCTTTACAGTGTTTAGTACTTAAATGCAATTAAGCAAATACAATATCCTCTTTGAAGGGAAATAGTTGTTCAGTTTAAGTAACTGGACCTAATTATCTCTGTTAAATGAAGGATGCATTCTATGAGTATTTGAGTGGTGTGCTGCTTCTCAGAAGCTGAAGAGGGCAAATAGATTGTATTTCTGGGTGAAGAGCTGTAGGAGACTCTTACAGGAGACATATAACAATTTATAGCCATATCTAAATTCAGAAGCCTATGTAGCAAGCCAAAATGAGGTGGCAGTGAGCCCAGAGCAAAGAAACTCAGCTTGTAAATAGCATTTTTCAAGAAGCAATTTATTATGGAATAAGTGGTGTAACTGCTTAAAGTACTAGCATTTGAAAATATATTATTGCCATGAAATCTGACTTGATCAGAAACATTTAAAGGGACTCAAGGCTGAGTTGGGTTGAATACCCAGGTGATGGTGATGATGGTAGTATTACATTTGCACAAACAGGGTGATTTTGCAAGCATATATTCTTTCTGTGAGAGACTATGAACTATCTTCTTTTATTTTCTCCTGTTCTGTTTGATGAGTTGTTTGATACATTACTTCTATCATGAAAAATATTTTGATAACTGAGTCTACTCAAAAATTAAATAGTTGAGAACATCTACATCTGCTCAAGAATTCAGCTGGTAATGAAGCATACTGTAGCAACATTGCAAATAGGGAGAAACACAAAATGTTTTTTTATTTTTATTTTCTTCATAAAATATCACTGCATATTCCTACAAATGTTAAAATAGCATGTTCTTCATAACAACTTCCCACTTTTTTTGTGTGGGAACAGCTCACTATTTAAATAGTAAAGGCTGCAATATGTACAGAGCAGAGAATAGAATAGCAGCAAAATATCTCTCAAAGCTTGCACTACCTGTAGTGTTAACCTGAATCTCTCTAATTTCAAACACTGAATTATTGCACTCTAAAAAAATGGAGAAAAGGTACACAGTGACATGGACTACGGTAGAAATGTTATTCAAAGTCTACTTATTTGTACATTAAAATCTTGATGTCAGAGCATACAAAATACAGCCATCAGTGGCAAAGAAAGACACGTATGTCTGTAATTAATCAAATTATCACTATACCTTTAAAATAATAATAATAAAAAAAAAGGCAAAGTGCTGAACTGAAATGCTCTGACTGTCAAAAATTGTTCACGGACACACAAGTATTTACTTCACGTGGTCTTAGAAGGATTTCTTGCTAAGAGGACAGGTAGTCAAATTATCTTCCCTCATTAATAATTCCAAGCAACCATTAACTTTTAAGACCACTTGTCATCAGTCAGGCTTCTCTGCTCTCTCTTCTACAGTTGGTTATTTCCAGATAAGGGTTTCTTTTAAATAGTCAACAACTGCTAACAGTTACTACATGTGATTCTCTGGTACCCTGGCTTCCTCTGCATGAAAATACTGATGTGAGGAGATAACCATGTGAGTTTGAATGACTTTGTCTGTTTTGGATACTATGCTGCTTGTTTTCTTAAAAACTCAAATCAAACCTTTGTGGCACTACAATTGCACTAATGCTCTTATCTGTGACCATAATAAGGCAATTTTGTTGCACTTTCCTTCCTGTGTATGTATTTTAGTAGCTGCAATATCCAGGAGCAGAGTGTGAGCAAAAGGGTAACGGTCAAGTGCCCCATTCTGAGCTGAGCACTGCTCAGACACATACCTAGCCTATGTTCAAGTAGACTTCCCAGTGTTTTGTTTCATTTTTCTTGTTTCACGGAGAGAAAGATTTCTCTGTCTTACAAATCAAGGCCTTCTCTTCCTTTAATGTATAATAGTCTGTTGACAATTTGTCTTTTTAACCACAGTTTCAATGTATTATCATATAAATTTCCTCACAGTTGAGTCATAAGGATTCTGTTGCCTTTTTGAGTCTAATTTTGGACCTTGTCATCCAAGAGGTCTTCTGTGCTGGAAACTTTACACTACCTTTTTATTGCTGTTAGGTTTTTTGTTTGACTTTTGTTCCTCTTCACAATCCTGCCCTCTAGTTTCATATTGCATATATCCATGGTTTTTCCAAATCCTTACTGTCTTTAGCCTTAATGGCTGTCAGATTGGAGTTTACCAATGCTTCTCTTATTCAAAACACATCTTGTGAAACTATCTATCAGATCCAGTATGCCTTATTTCTTTCTCATCTTACTGCTGCACGTTCAAGTTCAAAGCTGGTGGAGCGTCTGTATCTACTCAGGCACTGCTAGGTCACAGGTTTCACTAGCCAGTTATCTCTGTTCCATCCATTTTCCTTCTAAGCTTTGTAGAATTTGATCATCTTTTGATGATGCAATTTATTTAAAGATGGAAATGTCTATAAAACTGCTGATTTGTGCCACTCTGACTTTAAGGAATGAGCTTGATAATATCCTGAATTTGATTCTTTTATTCAACCAAAGAAACATTTTCTGTTTCTCAGGCCATTTAATTGGGGGTGTTGGCGAATGAGAAACTCACTTATCTTGACCTGGAATTGTGTGCTGCAGCCCAGCCAACCATATACTGGGCTGCATCAAAAGGAGTGTGACCAGCAGGTCAAAGGAAGTGATCTTGTCCCCTCTATTCTTGCTCTAATGAGCCCTCACCTAGGGTGCATTCAGATCTGGTGCTCCCAACATATGAAGAACACAAAGCTGTTGGAGCAAGTACAGAGGAGGGCAAGAAAGATGATAAGGGGGCTGGAGCACCTCCCATATAAAGACAGACTAAGAAATTGGGGTTGTTCAGCCTGGAGATGAGAAGGCTGCATGGAGAACTCATAACAGCATTCCAGTATCTGGAGGGGGTCTTTAAGGATGCCGGAGTGGGACTCTTCTTCAGAGACTGTAGCAGTAGGACAAGGGGGAATGGCTTTGTACTGAAACAAGAGAAGTTCAGGTTAGATATAAGAAAGTTCTTTATTGTAAAAGTGGTGAGGCACTGCAACAGGTTGCCCAAGGAAGTTGCGAATACTCCACTCCTGGAAGTGTTCAAGGCCAGGTTGGATGTAGCCTTGAGCAATCTAGTACAGGTGCTCCTGGCAGTGGCAGGGGACTAGAACTAGATGATCTTAAGGTCCTTCCCAAACCTAACCATTCTCTGATTCTGCATTTTGAAGAAAACATAGGAAGAAGTGTTGCTTACTCTTTCTGAGGTAATATTTTATAAAGCAGAAGTTTGTAAACTCCAGAATGGAATTTATCTTTTAAAAAGCAGTAAGAACAATTCCTGTTGCAGCAGCCAAATGGTGGGCTGACCTGGAAAAAATGTGGTTTTTTTTTGTTTTATTTTTTTTTCCTATGATTTTTTCACTTCCTCCTCCTGAGACTGTGCTCAAATATTCGCTGAAATAAAGCTTGAGGATATCTGCCAGTATATTCTAAAAATGAAAACTCAAAAATATTCCATGAGCCAGATGAAAATTGTCTTATTAATTTTTATCTGGACTAAATTTCCTCTTATAGGGAAAAAGAATTTTTAAATAAGAATGGAATTTCCACCTATCCTCTGAAACCAAGCTAGTTAATATATATAATATTCCAAACTCTTAAAACAACATCAGCAAACATTATGAGGATGAAAAAATGCCAGAATATGTACACAGTTATAGATTTGGGGGATTATACATGTCCTGGGTTCAGCAGCCACTTTTCTTCTACTTTGTAGCTGGTGCAGCACTGTGTTTTTGACTTTCGGCCTGGGAACTGTGCTTATAACACTGATGTTTTCAGTTGCTGCTTAGAATGTTTGGTCTGACCAAGGACTTTCTGAGTCTCATGCTCTGCCAGGGAGGAGGGGAGGCTGAGAAGAAGAAGAGACAGGACACTTGACCCAAACTGACCAAAGAGGTATTCCATACGACAGCACATCATTCCCAGGATGAAAAAAACTTAAGGACAGGGACCAAGAAGGTCTGGGTTCACTGCTGGGTCAGGCTTG
This sequence comes from Forpus xanthops, assembly GCA_032466535.1. Classification (NCBI taxonomy): domain Eukaryota; kingdom Metazoa; phylum Chordata; class Aves; order Psittaciformes; family Psittacidae; genus Forpus; species Forpus xanthops. The sequence goes on along the minus strand of JASSUY010006189.1, from coordinate 22,645 downwards.
GTATTGCGTGTTGAGTGCTTGCATTCTCTTCCCATGTATTTCCCTTGTCATTATTAAAATTGGTGGTAGCAGTAGTGATTTGTAGTACACCTTAGTTACTAAACTGTTCTTATCTCAGCCTGTGGGAGTTGCATTCTTTTGATTTTCCTTTCCATCCCTCCAGGAGCAGGGAGAAGAAAGAGGGGGGAGTGGGGAAGCAAACTGCGTGAGATGCTTAAACCACAACAATACATTAAAAAGACAAAGAGCTCTTTAAACAAAGATTATGTATTCAGGAAGAAACTAAGGCAGATAGAGATTATTTTATTTTATTTTTTTTTTAATATATGGGAACATTATAGCTGCTCAGAACTAATTTCCATGCATGGGAGAATCCCCAAACCTGTTGTTCATCTATGACAGATGCAAGTTGTGACTTGGGTGTCCTTTTTTCCTCTTCTCAAAACTTCATTGCTGATTTTGAAAAGTTGCAAGTGTTTATTGTGTGCTTATGTTTTTGTAGTTACCAACATAGTATTTTTATAAGTTCTACTGTAGTAACACAGTTAAGAGGAAACACACCTATCCACAGATTTGGATGTCATTCACATATAAATATTTTTTGTGAAAGAACAAGGTATGGTGTTGTTGACTCTTGAAATTATATGCTTTTAAAGTTCACTAGATATGGAAGAGATTTATGAGGACTGAGAAGTGACAAATATAAATCCATTACTAGAAAAAAAGGTCTTAAGAGATAAGCCAAGAAATTGTAGGCCATGTAGTTTAACATGAGTTTTAGGGAAAAAATATTCATAAAGGTCAGTAGGAGAATACCTGTCAAAATACAGTTCATTGAAGCTGGCCAGAATAGCTTCAGTAAAAGAAGGTCATGCTTAAATAACCTGTTAGAATTCTTTGAAGATAATACTGACATCACAGATAAGTAAGATTTTTCAGATATAATACTCTTGGATTTTCAAGAAGCATTTGGCAAGGTTCCACATCGGAGATTACTAATGTAAAAAGTCACAGATAAGACAAGGTGCTAGATAGAAAACAGGATAAAAAGCAAGTGACAAAATGTAGCCATGCATGGAAAAATATTAAATTGGAAAGAAATAATGAGCAGAAGATGCAGGAGTCAGTTTTAAGTCTACATGTAATTATGTGGCACATATTACTCTAGAGTGGGTATTTAAAAACAAGATCTACAAGATTCTGATCCTAAGGCCATTGAAGTTAATGGTTTTGTATCAGAAATCAAGCCTGAACATCAATCTGTAGCTGTACTTACAACCTGGAAAGGAAAAAAGTCAGAAGACTTGCAGTTATTTAAGTATTTGGGCCAAGTAATGATAATTTATTACAGAAAAATGAGAAAAGAAAAAGTCTATAAAATTTGAAGTTCTATAGATTTGAAGTAGTCTCAATTCCCAGTGAAAATAGAATAAATAAAATAACTTTCATTAGGCATTGTTTCCCTTCAGCTGTATCTCCACAGTAAGATAGGTGTAATAAAATATATAAAAAATATGCAAAATATTTAACATTAAATATATTTAGGATGTATTTCCAAAACTGAAACATTATTCCATGATATTCACACTCAAACTAGGTATCATTATATCCAGTAAAATCAGGAGTGGTAAAGTAACTTGAGTTTAGACTATTTATTGAATTGTGACTGTTTTATAAAGAGTTAGTCTAAACTTCTGGAGAAAAAAGAACTTCTAAATCATCAATGGATTTCTGATTTATAAAGGAAGACTTTTGCAGGTGTATTAGAATGCTACTGCAGTAGTGGAAATAGAATCACATTGCTGTTCACAAGAATGGACGTGTGGTACCGTTAACAGCAGCTACATACCAAAGCTATGTGTTCTCTTGTGGTTCAAATTACAGGGTCAGAATACTTTTCTGTTTACTTCTGCCATCTTGAGTAAAAGGATATGGTTATGTCAGCACTATGCCTGGCTTGAGGACCAGAATGTTCAAAGAACAATTCAGGAACTGATCAACATAAAAGGTCAATACAGAAGAAATTCAGGGCAATAAGAGATGATTTCAAAGAAATTGGGTGGTTCCTGTTATTTTTTAGGCTCATCTTACAGCCATTAAGAACAATGATTGATATCATAGCAAAAGAAGGTTTGTGTGGGCCAACAGTAGCACTGCTGAAGTTGAAATTATTTCCTCAGGAAACATATGTAGTCTGAATGGTGGAAAACTGTGAGAAGCAACTTAAGAAATTTCATCACAATAGGGAAAAGAATTCCAGACAGCTTGCATCACAAAGTGACTTACATCAGAAAGGTACATTAAACCCTTGTAAACTTCTATTACTGAAGATTTTGGGGAGGGTGGGCTTTTTTTTAGTTTGTTTGGGCTTTTTTTTTTTGTTTGTTTGTTTTGTTTGTTTGTTTGTTTGTTAATGAGTATTACAAATGTCTTCAAAGAGTTTTTCTCCATGGAAGCCACATAGCCATTGTTCTGAAGTAATACGTGAACAAAATCCACCAGGAAGACTGCTTTCCTTAACAACACCTTCATCAAATCTAAGCACCAAGAATCTTGGTCATACTGTTGTCATGATATTTGCTGAATTTCATTTCAATATTCTGAAAAGCCTTGGGATCATGAGGATAAATGGAAAACATTTCTGGTCTAATGTCCAAAGGAAGAAGAAATACTACTGTGTGTGTGAGAAGAGCGTGTGTCAACCAAATAATTAAGCAAGTGGAAATGCAGACTCATTGCTGCATTCACAAAACATTTCAGCACAATATTTCAGCCCAGACTGTGTGATGGGAGCATATAGAAAAAGCATTTATTTGGAATCCTTACCAGAAAAGAGATCACATCTAAGTACATCTTGCTCCCTTTCCAATATCAAATTTGAAGTGGAAAAAAACCCCACCTATGAGCATTGTTGCTCTGGAATTTGCTGAAGTTCATTTTTACTCATCATAGAGTTGCCAGGATCCACTGCTAAGAAGGGTAAATGAAAAGTGACAAGGTCCGTCAGAAGCTAAGAGGCCAACTGCGTAGCTGCATAATACCAAAGATCTACAGATAACTGCAACACATCCTTCCTCAGAGTCTCAACCTGCTGTAGCTGGGGAGAGATAACAATCAGGTAAAGACTGTTGCATTCCTTTGAAGAGCCTAAAACCAGTTATTTTCAATAAGGCAAACAAACCAATTAAACACTCCCAGCACAGGAAAATGAACGACAGGTGTCAAGATGTTGCAGTAAGGATCAGATTTGCTTATGGCTTCTTCCATGGTTTGATGTGTAGATGGCAGGTTTCTGTGGCAGTGTTTTTCTCTTATGTAACTGGAAGCACATGTACTCCACAGTGCTGGTGGAGAGTGTTTGTGTGTTTTTCTCTCCTATTTCATTTAAATGAACTCATTCTTATCTTTTACCCTATGTTTCAAATACTGGTTTCACAGGCTATTTAGTTGGTGCCAGGAGTTGCTGAAGGTTAGGATAGAAGTGATGAATTGATTGCTGTAGTTGATACTAATTGTCTCCTGGAAAATGGCACAGTTTTTTTCACTGTCATAATAATAAACATAAAGCTATGCATGACCAGGATATAAGATGTAGGTGAGGTCAGTTGAGAACTGGGTATCAGAGTGAATACACATGCCTATGAAGGACTTATTGTTATAAATTCCAGTTTTACTATAGATGTCTTAGTAAATTGCTTTGATTTTGTACTTTGCTGGAAAGCTTCTTCCTCTAGAGGAGGCAGACCATATACAAGCCTGGATATAACACATCCCTGGCATTCCATTTTCTTAGAGTTAGGACAGAACTTAAAATTGGCTGATGAGTTTTTGGGAAACCAGAGCACTAAATAAATAATTCAACCAAGAGACAGTGTCTGCAGCCACTTGGCTGATCTGATAAAGTCCCTGCTGACATATTAAGGAGATGCAGCTGCTCTCCAGTTTCTGTTTTCTTAAAGTTCTGTTTTTGAGAAGAGGCTGTGTGTTGAACAGCTTTTAGAAATCTGTGTTCGTTGTAGGTTGGGAAAGTGTTTCTTCCTCTTTTAATATGGCTAAACAAATTTCAGCAGGTTAAGTAGCAGTTGGTTTAGGCCTCTAAGCAGATGAAATGAGGGTCTTGTGTTTCAGAACTAACTAATACCAAGAATTAAATAAATTGAATAATCTGCTTTGATTAAACTCTCTGAAGTCAAAAGACAAAGGGACACACGGAGTGGGTGGGTGGGTAGGCAGAAGGTAGGGAGGGGGAGAAAGAGAACGATGAACTGAAAACTAAATAGTAAATTAATGTACAGAGGACAGACACAGTAGAAGTGCTGCCTTATAATTATGAGCAGTAATGAGACCTTAAAAGTGACTGCAGCCAAACACCTCTGTAAGGATTGCAGGGCTTTCCACATAGAGGGAAAACTCTAGAAGAACCTTATTTCATTCATGCTAGACCAAGAATAGAGGCTCAATGGAAGATCACCTCTGAAGAATAACAGGCTATTTCACGTTTTGTTTCAGTATACATTATATTTTAAGAAAAAACACTTGACTGTAAGCAATAGTTTAATAAAGTCAATAAGTTACCTTTTTGTGTATGATGACAAGTTTTGTTTTACAGTCTACTGCTTTTGTTAGAATCATTTGAATCAGCTACTATGTCTTAGTAAATCAAAACATAAGAAAATACATCTTTGTGTCTAATGAGATGGGAGAAACTCGGGTGTTGGTTTGGCTCACTGCAAATTATTTTAGTCACATAGTTTATAGAAATAAAAGAAAATCTGCATACAAGATATTTATGTCAGGAAGATGGCCTTCAGAGTGGTTGTACTAAATGTCTGTTATTACATTTTTTTACAGATTTTGAAAGTGAATATAGGTCTTTATATTTTCTCCAGAGGAAAAAAAAAGACAAAAAGAAGACAACATTTCCAAGGTCTAGCTCAGCTTTTTCTTTTAAAATAAAAGAAATAATACATTACTGCTGTATACATGCACAAATCTATTGGAAAGAATGTGCTGAATTTAAAAAAAAAAAAAAAAAAAAAAGATTATTTTTTAAGCATTTAATTTTTACTTTAATAATATAGAGTGTGTGGTGGTTTAAGCCCAGCCTGAGGCTCGGGCTCATGGAGCTGGGCTGGCGGTAGCTGGGGAATGCTCTTGGCCTCTGTGGGGCTGCGCTCGGCCATGGGGCTTGGCTCCTCCTACTGCTCGGCAGCCGCCTCCTTCCTCCCTTCGACCTCCCTGGCCGCACTGTCAGTCGCTCCTTTCCATTCTCCTGGTCCCCGGGAACACTCCTGTTCGGCTGCAGACGGCTCCCGGGGCTGCTCTCCCCGACTCCCCACAGCATCACGAAGATGGAGGTGAGGACAAGAGCCAGGACGCTGAAGAGCAGCCAGATGGCTAGGTGCAAGTCCAGGGCCACATTATTCCCCGCCCCCCCCCCCCCCCCCACTTCCGAAGCCTGCCTATGTTACAAGTCATTACCATAAAGCACAATGAAGCAAGAACCTTAGCCCAAGTTCCCCATCTGATAAACAGACAGCAAATACCCACTGTAAGTAAGGTAGGACATGCTGAAACTGTGATAATAAGAGCAACAACTTTGAGAGCCAATAAATCAGTATTGTTACCAGTGACTATTAATCAGAGACAATGAATGCTTATCACAAATACGATTAGACACACTCTGGTCAGATCTGTCATTATCTCAACCGTTTTTTTTTTGGGTCCCAAAAAGAACTGTCATGGTTTAAGCCCAATAAATCTGCCACAATGTCATTATCACACCCCCCACCTCCCGTGCCCCCTCTCTCAAAGGGATGGGAAGGAGAATCGAAAGAATGTAACTCTGGAAGGTTGAGATAAGAACAGTCCAGTAACTAAGGTATAGCACAAATCACTGCTGCTACTACCAATAACAGTAATGACAAGGGAAATACAAGGGAAGAGAATGCAACTGCTCACCACCCACCAACCGATACCTAGCTCGACCCAGCAGTGATCTAACTCTTCCGGGTGACTGCCCCCAGTTTATATACTGGGCATGACGTGCTGTGGTATGGAATACCTCTTTGGTTAGTTTGGGTGAGGTGCCCTGTTTCTGCTTCCTCCTTGCTTTCCCCCATCCCAGGTAGAGCATGAGATCCAGAAAGTCTTTGGTCAGACCAAAAATATTCTAAGCCATAACTATGAACATCAGTGTTATCAGCACTGTTCCAGGCTGAAAGTTAAAAACACAGTGCTGCATCAGCTACTATGAAGAAAAAATATGACTGCTGCTGCTGAATCCATGACAACCAGCTACTAAGAAGTGGAAAAATAACTTCTACTGCTGAAACCCGGACGGAGTAAATGCTAACTTACTGCAAATGTTATGCAGAAGTGTGCTAACACTACCTTTGCTGCATACAATATAGATGATCAAAACTTAAAATCCATTTTCCTCTACATATACTAACCCTGACATACTTCTTTGAGTCCCTTATTCGTAACCCCTGCCTTCCAAGGAAAATTATTTTATTCCTATGTTATGAATGGAAATATATTACTACTTCTCAAACCCTTCTTTCTTTTTCAAGGGACACATAGCTTGGACCCTCAGTTGGAAACACTACCTCAAGATTTTAGCATACGCTAAAACAATTAGGTAGTATTATCTATCATAATATCTATATAAAAAGAAATAATATTTTTGATTTAAATTTTGACATCGTTCCTGCTGTAAAAAAAGTAAAACTTCTCTGTTTGATAGTTCTTCTGTCATCTTTACTTCATACACCATCTAAGGTAGGTCCCATATAACTCACACTGATTGGTGCCTAATATTATGCTTTGTCTATTTCTTTTGAGGGACTTTTAACTTCCGTGCTGATAGATGATGTATAAATTACTAATTCCTGGTGGCCCATTTACCTTATCTCCTACTGGCACAAAATATCATTGTGCATGTTGATTTTTTTTTTTTTTTATAAATCTGTCACCTGTCTACTAAGCCTTGCTTCATTAGCTCCTCATGTAGCTAAAACATTCATTGTTTATTTCCTCATTGATAGGTTTGTATAGAAGCAATAAGAGTTCGATTTTAGCCTGGGAGACAAACCATACCAGTATAATCTATGCCCCCAAGCATAATATGTATGTAAAGGACACTACAGAAAAATTTCACTGTAAAATGCAAGAAAGGAATACATGGCTCACAGTAGGTGAATTTTTATTACTTTGGAATTTTTTAAATTATCTTGTAATTATTACTTCATTTATGTCGACTTAATGAAGACATATTACCATTAAAGTCCCCAAGTCAGAATAAGTTTGTTTGCCTGGCTGTAGCATGAAACGCCTACAATTTCAAGACAAAAATAAGAACACAGATGTGTTTAAAAAAAGCAGACATGAAAACTGTTTGGTCTGATTAAGGCTGATTATAAAATGGGAAGTGTGCTCGTAGGACATCAACCTTATGTAAGTCTGAATTTCTGGGGTTTGTTTTAAACATTGGGAGATTAAAAGCTTCAATAATCCTACAAATGCTACAGGTGATTAACTTTTATGGGCTAGCAAAATGATCTTGGGATTCATCTATGGTAGTACAAACAAAAGACATTTTATTCCACACAACCTTTATAGGCTTTGAAAGGAAAATGTAGAGGCTACTGATCATCAGCAGTGCATCAAAATGATGCTCTTCTTGTTTATTTTATGTAATTAGTTAGAATGAAGATTTATTGGAGAAAATTATCGTCTGTTTTTTTGTCGTTATAAAATTCACAAAATATGCAAAAGTCAAAACAAAACTAGCATGCATATCAGTACAGTTTACACTCTCTCCTAGTAAAACTAATTGACCAATTCTTAAATGCTCTTGATTTTGGCTTTGTGTGATAGAATAAAAGTTTATTTCTGATTTCCTTGTGATTTGAAAGGAGGAGCAAAAGTCTTAACTACGAATTTTATGTGAGTGCAATGTGAATGCAGTAATGTTCTTCTTTTATTCTTTCAGAAGCTTGGATAAACTGATTCTTCTAAAAATGTCTTATTTTAAACACATACCATATTTTTTTCCTCACTTATTTTTAAGCAATTCAGCAAGTGCAGTTATTCAAAGAGCTATTTTATTTTTATTGTTTATATTTATCACACACAAATGTTCCTATACAAATGTTTACAAAGTTTTAGGCACTGTGCAGCTGGAATGCAAATGACTGGCACTAAATATTTCAGATCTGCTATTTTGTTCCTGCGACCACATTTGCATGACTATTTTAAGGTACTGTCTTAGGATTACTACAATGCTACTGTTTAAATGAAAAGATGATGTCAAAAGAAAGAATGTTTGTAATGAAACACAAAAAGGAATACAAATTAATCCACACTTTATTAAGTGGCTGTGTCATCAATATTATTTTAAATCTTATTTCTGTCCCATTTTTTTCACTTATCTAGCATTTTCTTTTTTTTCCCTTCTGTGTGCAGAGGGATGTCTGAGCCTGAACTACTTGGTCTAATAGTATGATCTGATGCAATTAACTATTATTTCTTTCATGCTATGCTCCTTTTTTAATTTAAAGTTATTGGAGTATATCACTGTTAGTTGGCTCTCATATAAATCAGTATGCTCTGGTTTTATAGACATGAACTAGGATAAATAAAAGCAGTAAAGAATTAAGTTTTGACAAATGATTTTCTCTTCAAAGAAGGCAGAGAAATTTCTTAGCAAATTATACAGACAGATCAACAGTTTCACACTTTTAGAGCACAATTTATTTAGAATTAGAAGTAATTTTGATGAAATTATGGGTAGCAAGAATAAACTTTTTACATAGACAAAATATCAAAATATAAATTAAATAAGAAGTAATTAATAGTATAGCTGTTCCATTATTTACTGCTCTTTTCCTGACTTCCATCACCCCTGTTGATTTACTAGATACTTCTACAACCTAGAAATCAGACTCCTGAGTTGCTCTTTGTCCATATTCCCTGCCCAAATACATTATGAAAGGTAGAGTATGCAGAAGTGATTGGTATTCCTCCCTCTCAATGTTCTCAAGTGACATGTTTTGTAGCACATGTGAATTTGTATGCCAACTTACCAGTACCAACTTACCTGTACTAATAGGAGATTGAGCACAATTTTCCCTGTGATACTAAATAGCTTATAGGAGAACATACTGAGCAAGTAGACTCTAAGGTCTAAATCTGTGTCTGTCTTACCTCTTATCCACTTCAAATCTTTTACTGTGTTACAGAAGAGAAGAAAGCAAAATTTCTTGCATTTTTTTTGTAATACATTAACTGAGGTCACATAAGGTTACATCTAGAAACACAACCTAGTTCAGTGCAACAGCTCCAAGTATCACTCAGCCACTGTGCCTGTCAGAATTAATGTTCTAAACTGATGTCTGTTACTGTCTCATCCAGTATAATTAGGAGATGCTATTCCCCTCTCATAAATCTTATTCCATGCCATCAGGCAAAAAAAGTTTTCTAAACTCCAGGCAAAACACATGTGTTGCTGCTAGATAATAACAATCCTTTAATCTGTGTAATAGAGCTTTATATGTCCAAGGAGCATTCTTTTGCAGTGCTATTTGCATACTCCTTTTGTTGCTTGTTCTTCTTCCCAACCAAATCCTCCAGCAGGTGGGTTTTGCATCTCATACAGAGAAATCACTTTTAAGATAAACTCCCCATTTAAAACAAAATTATGTCATCTGTGTCATAATGTGACACAAAACACCAGTACAGATATTTTGCCACATTTCAGTTGGTACTGACAGACACAAGCATTAAAAACTACAGCTCTCTGAGAAATGATACAGATGCCTGACATGGCAGAGTGGCAGAATTTAGGAGGTGAAAGCCAGAAGAACTCCTGCAGCCCAAGAGCCACCTCCTGCTTGAAACACCAGGTATTTCTGACTTGATCAATGTAAGTAGTTCAGATCTACAGCATGTCTAACCTTCACTTGGGTCTGGATATTAGTCAATCTTCACTGAAGTTTATTACCAGGTCTCTTGAATGATGCAGAACATGGCCCATGATTTTTCAGAATTGAATTCCAGTCCAAAACTTCATAGTGTTTAGTTTTCTCTTAAAACGTGCATGAAAACCTAGAAGATTGTGTTAGCACCACCCTGGCTGCTTCTGGATTGTGCTTCATTTCCTTATGTAGACATAAGGCTTTTTAAGACATGAGGCTTTTTACTGTCTCAGTTCTAGGGAATGGAAGATTTTAACACTATTCATTCCAGTGGTGTTGCATGATTGTAATTTTTTAAGGCCCTCACACAGATCGTTCACTCACTCCCCCCTCTTTCTTCCCCCAGTCCTGGGAGGATGGGAAGGAGAACCAAAAGAATGCAACTCCCACAGTTAAGAGAAGTCCAGTAACTAAGGTATAACACAAACCTCTACTGCTACCACCAATAATAATAATGACAAGAGAAATACAAGGAAAGAGGATACAATTGCTCATCACCGATACCCAGCCCAACCAAGCAGTGCACCCCCACCTTTCCGGGTCTCTGCTTTCCGTTTTTTACATCCTGGCATGATGTGCTGTGGTCAGTTAGGGTCAAGTGTCCTGTCTGTTCTTCCCCTCAGCCTCCCCTCCTCCCTGGCAGAGCATGAGACTCAGAAAGTCCTTGGTCAGACCAAAACACTACCAAGCGGTAACTGAAAACACTGGTGTTATCAGTGCTGTTCCCAGGCCCAAAATCAAAAAGCACAGTGCTGCACCAGCTACTATGAAGGAGAAAAATGACTGCTACTCCTGAACCCATGACAGTGGTACATATCTGCCCATTATTACAGAAGATGAGTACCATGCACTTATGCTTAGATACTGTTAATAGCTAGGCCAAAGGCCATAAAAGAATCTTGGGTATAACAACAGCTTGAACCTAGATGTCCCACAAGCAGGGCCGTAATCCCACTCGGCAGGTTTTCCTAATGATGGAAGTGTCAGTGGAGAGCTGACTGTCTTTAACATTTGATGGCACTATAAAATTTCAGTGCAGATTCTGGCTGAAAGAGAACCCAAATTATGTAACAGAATGAGAAAGATTACAACCATTATTTAGCTACTGAAGATGAGGGAGCAATAGAAAAAGCAATTTCAATTAAGCTCTAAATTAAGCAAAAAGGAGCCAAAACATCAAATATGTATGTGTAAGAGGTGGAAGATCTGTTTCTGGCTGCATTCAGACATGACTGAATAGATTTTAAAAATAAATAAAACCCATGTTTTGTGGGATGGGACTGGCTGGTATATTGACATGACTGCTCTGCCAGAGAATATATTGTAGAATTTGTGCTGTATATTTAGCTGCCTGGAGAGGTATTCTTTAATTCAGCAATGAGCTGAGGCTAGACTTCGCATGATAAATGCTATGGTAACCAATCTGTGTTGTGTGGAATATCTTTGTAGATTAAAGTGCTTTGATTCATGTATTGCGGCTTGTACAAACGGATGCTAACAAAGATACACATAATCATCATTTCACATATATGAAACATTTATATTCAGTGGCACATGTGCATGTAATTACATGTATTAACATGCACACATATAAGACACAAGCATATCTAAGAATATTCAGGGAAGGAATGTGGATTTTTGTGCTGTTCTGTAGATTTTAGACTAATTACTGTTATTTTGATGTATGCTAGTACAAAGATTAAGAGTGTAGAACGTTGCATTGGAAGTAAAAGCACATGGTTCTCCATGTAAATCATTCCAAATTAAATATTTCTGTTCAGTTATTCAATATATGCTTAGTCTGTTTAACTATTTCACTACTCTAATTACAAATTACTTTTTAACATAGCTTCTGTAAACAGTTAAAAATAATTGTTATGGGTGGGGGGTCATACCTGACTTACTAAGACGAAGTATATTTTTCATAATAAAACATTAGCAGATGGCAATGTGTTGAATAAAATCTCATGACTAAAGTTCCAGAATTCTCATTTCTTGTAACATAATGTCACTCCAAAGAAACAGTAGAGAACATAAGCCCCTGATCTTGCATTCCAAAACCACCTTCCCAGTGGAGAAAGGATGGGGGAAAGAAAATGAAAATAAAAAAAAAAAATATTCTACAACAGTATTTTCTGTGCCATCAAATTTCTGTTCTTTTTGGGGGGTATTGTTGTGTGTGTTTGAGGGTGGTGGTAAATGGTAAAACAAACGCATTTATGTGTAGAGACTTGATGCCTTTTTGCACTCAGAGAGCAGCTTCGAATTGGTGCCTAACTTCCCCTTTTTAAAAAGTGAAACTGCAGTCCAAAAAGCTGACATGGAAAGGTGGGAGGTTGGTGGAGAATGTTCAGATGCAGCTGTTGGAGCTTGGAGGAGCTACTTCTGGGTCCAGAAAGCTCTTCCAGAGAATTTTTCTGCCAAGCGGAAATCAATGTCTGGTTCTTGATTTAAACAATGTAAAAATAGGAGCAGTGATGACTTGGAATCCTTGTTTGTAAAGTTTAGCAATACCAGTGTGCCAGGGCTGGATCCAGTCGCACATGAGCAATAACTCCCGAGGAAAGGCATGGTTGCTGCAGGGCTCAGATTCAGGAAAGGCGCTGTGGAATTCTGATGCTCCATGCTGTAGTGCCTGAAAGCCATGTGCCTTCTCTAGACCTGAGATTCACAGTCCTGATTTTGAAGCTAAAGTTTCCTTGATATTAAATGAAGGAGAGCCAGGTTCCTCGGCTGGGATTCACAGCAAACTCACTGCTAGAATACTTGAACTAGCCAAGAGGGAAAGCCAGTATTTCAGAGTATGGTTTTATGGTCGCTTTGTTCTAGCACATATCTGTGCAGTTGTTAACAGAAGCAATTCCTCTTTTGTTCATGTTCTTCTAAGGTTGCTCTAAACTTTTTTTTGCAGAAGCACAAGTAAGTGTATGATCTGAGGAAGGAATTGATCCAGACTTTTTTGGTGTGCTGTGGATTCGTGAAATGAATGTATGGCTCCTCTTGAGGTAATGAGCAGCTGTGGATGCTGGTGATGAAAGCAAGACTATCCCCACCTGTCCAGAGGAAATCAGAATTTTCTAAATAGCCTTATCATCTTCAATACTCAGCAAAGAAATAAACTAATCATTCAGAATGAAATTCACCTTGCCTAACTTTATCCAACTGGAAGTAAGACAGTTGACGCAGGCTAATAATCTGTGCTAATCACCTTACAGTCACTGAAGGAAAAAAAAAAAAAAAACCTTGCAGATAGTGTTTCATTCTTTTTGTCCTATATTTCAGAATGGGATGAATTGACAAGTGGAGGTGCATGTAGCAAGCGATTATTTAACTCAGATTAAAGCCATCCTAAGAGTGCAAGTCAAACTATAGTATATTCAAAATCCACATACATTCAGCCATTTTAAGCCAAATAATAGTAGTAGCTAAAAAAAGGTGAGCCAGTCATATAAATGCCCACTTGCTCAGGAGAACAAATACAGTAGCTTCTGAAATGCTGCAGCAATTCTCTTGGTATTTGAGCCAACTAGGGAAAAGCTACCACAGCTGTGTTTATGCATGTAGGTATCACACTCCTGATTGCAATGGGTATATCCCAAGTATATGACTGTACTGCATGTGGCAAAGCAAGATTTAGACACCTGAAATGATAGCTCTAAATGCTTCAAAAAGAGTCCAAGAAGGAAAGTTATATTGGAGATATAGCTCACACTGCTGAAGGAAGCATGACACATAAGCTTGCAAATGCCAGGGATTTAAAAGCTTTTTGCTGGCATAGCTTCACAAATCATGCCTTCAATTATAGGCCTTTGTGTAATACTTTCAGGTATGAAACAGATAACCCTTTGAGAAGTTCAGTCTGCTCAAGAAAGCTCTATATATGCTGCCTACTTAGTGAGATGGAAAATGGCAAAATGCTACTGCATATAAACAACAAATATAAGCAGAAAAATATTTATGTTGTTGCTTTAGTGAAGTGTTTACCCAGTTAATTGTTTAGACTTTGGATATGTGCAAGATATTTTGTGATAAGTATATATTTTATTCTTAAAATAGAAAGAAAAATCTCAATTGGAACTATGTTTGGCTCTCACACTGTGGAAATTCCATGAGGTAACAAAAGCAGTGGAAAAAATCAATTTGTTGTGGCTTCTATAGCTTTATGAAAGCTCTTCTCCTTTTGCTTCATTTAAACTGTCTCAAACTGAAATATGGAAGCCAGTTCACTACAAGTGGTCAACAGCTTTTCTGTTTGTTTATGTTATTTACCACAGGAGTACAATAAAAGTTCATGACCTACCTGACATAAATCTAGCTTGCTAAAATATTACATGTGTTTTCAACGGGGAAAGCTGTTGTTTGAGCTAATAATAGGTTTCTTCAGCTGAAATAAAGATGTGGACTGGAACAAATTGACTATCTGGGTAAAAATCTCAACTTTCTCCTACGTGTAGCTAATTCACGAGCATAATAAAGAACCAGAGTGTTAATACTGAGTGTAGAGGGATGTTTTTGGCTTTACTTTTAGATCAAGGAGTATCTGTTCATTTCCATGGCCTGACACAGACCTTGAAGTCTCTTCAGACATTTTCTTCATGCTTACTTGGAATCCTCTGAACTCTCTGTAAACCTGTTTTTCTGAGGCTGATGTGACTTGCTTAGGAAAAAAAGAAAAACAACAGTGAAGCAATAGCCTTATATGAGAGAACGCTTTGTAACATGACCCTCTATTTGCAAGCCTAGACCTGAATGACAGCAAGTTTATACGGCTATTTAAAATACCTTAAAATTGTTAGTTGAATCTTTGATAACTGCATTCTTAGTGTCATGTACTGTAATTTTCACATTTCTTTATATGGAACATTAATAATAGACTGTTAAATTAAACATATTATAATCAATGCATTGTAATCATATAGCTCCATGACAACATGCAATAATTAAATTCTGCTTTATGTCTGTTAGTTTATTTTTTATGGGAGCAACAGTACCTCGTAAAAAATTCATGTCAACTTTCAATGACTTTATTGAAAGGAATTACTTTATTCCAAAAGGAAGCTGGTGTACAACTTGTTTTGATGCATCCTTATGAGCCCTGTCATACTTAAACTCGGATTAACTTCAGCTTACTTCTGAAGGTGTAAAGTATCCCTTGGTAATGGAGCCCATGTATTCTGTTATGGCAAAAGATTTGGGGCTACTATGAAAAATTTCTTGTTTCTGCTTCAAATTTTAGCATCATCAGATGCAGGAGGATTATAGCTTCTGGCATCCACACTTTTTCCCAAATTAGAAGAATTAGACTGACTTATGAATTCTGAAAAAAGAAGCCAAATAACCATAACAAAATAAAAACAAAACAAAACAAAACAAAACAAAAAGACACAAAAAATATTAAAAACTCTTGCTTTAGTTTGTCAAAGCAGTCTATAATTTTTTTGCATCTGACATTCACATCCACAGAAGTCATCTAGTTTCCATCCCCTTGCAGAATGATCCCAAAAGCCTGCATGTACAAAATATTTCCCAGTTAACTTGAAAAACTAAGAGAACAAGCAAGCGAGAGCCCTGACCTTCCTAATTTTCTCATAGAAAAAAAGAGATTTCCATTCACTAGTCCCTGTAACCACACTTTTTCATCAAGAAGACTCAGCCCTTAGTTAGTCTTTATTTTTTCTGTTGTCCCCAGAGACCACTTATTCAAAATTTTCATAGATGAGAATACAATTGAAGACTCCTATAGCTATAAGGAGAGCAGTATTAATCATAGATTCTCTTCTTAAAGAATGGCAACTCAGCCAGAGAAGCCATGATCAGCACCTGTGAATGGCAGTTGCTGCTTTTTATAACTCATTTGACATTATTTAGCAAGAAACAAAGGTAGTTCTATTTAGGATGGCTGTGTTTCTCTGGCTGTCTCTGGTGATGACATAAGATGCAATTAAGAAAACACATCTTAAGGGAAGTTTTTCTATACATACTGTAAATATTCATAACCTGTAATTCCGTTTTTAAGCCCAGTGACTTAAACAGTTTTCCATTGTTTCAATCTTTATACCTGAATGCTATTTTCCTATTGTTATAAATTCTATTTAATTATTAATCCCAAGAAAGACTGATAACCACTAGACAACTATAATGTAGTCCTTTCATCTCTAGATAGCGCAGTAATATGCTACTCCTGAAAATCTTTCTTTAATCCTTTCTTCTTTTAGAATACAAAGCCATGAAGATTTATCACAGCTCCATAGATTTCAAAGAAGACTACGGCTTTGTGATGTCAATCCATAGGACCGTAAAGATGCTACTTTGTCAGAGCTATATTGTACTTCTAAAGTGGAATGAGGAAATTGATTTGCAGTAAAATATATCTTATTACCCAATTACCATATCAGGCAAGCAAAGTTATCATTCTGCATTTTTTTTCATTTAAGATTTTTAATCACTGAATTATTTTCAATAATGTAAGTTAAGTATTTCATAGTTTTATTCTCATGCAGCTAAGGTATAACATCTCTTTTCCCTGGATTTCCATTTTAGGTGTCTATTTCTTTGCAAAATATATTTGTAGCCAGTTGTAACTGTTCAATTAAGTCATTCTTTTTTGCTTTAAGAATATAATTTGGGAAAAAAAAAAGTCCCTAATGTTTTATCATGCTAATGTTAATTTATCTGAACAACATATTTTTGTCACTTTTATTTGCAAATATTACTGTGACTAACTTTTGACTCTTCCACAGTTACATGGATGTAGAGAAATGATGGAAAAATCCGGGTAGTCTGTCTATACTCATCACATAACAGCATGCTTTCAAAGCTGTTTCCTATCCCTTAGTCAATAATTACTATTTTGCAGTTTCACATTTACTTGTGTGCAATAAAAATACACCTCTGAAAAAAAAACATAAAAAAAAACAGAAAACACATCAATAGTACATTGCATGCCAAACATACTTTCAAATATAACAGAAATAAAAGGAATCAAGTGTCTGCACCTGAGGAAAGACTGGCCTCTTAAATAAGTTCAGGTGAGGTGCATTCTTTCTTCAAAGATAAGTTATTCGCCTAGGCTGACTAAGCTCCCATAATGTCAGGTAACACGAAGATTGGTGTTCTTTGGAATTCCCCATGTGATCCATGAAACAACAGATCTCTGTAACAACAACAGAAGAATTATCTGGCTCTGCTGTTGATACAAATAAATTTATTGCCGTTGAGACAAGACTTACAAAAATATTATTCCAATACCTTCAAGCTGCAGATTTCTTAAAAAAAATAAAAAATAAACCCACAGACAACAAAAACAGATAGTGTTGCTTTTTCTTCTCAGCTTGGAAAGTCTCTCCCTCTCCCTGTCTTTCGCCTTCTCTGCAAGACCGCCTTGTTCATACAGTTCCGAGGCAGTGGAGCATGGCATCATGAGATGCTTATTCCTGAATTTCAATGGAGTGTAGCGATAGTGATCCTCTGCAAAAATAAGAACGAAGTCTCGATCGGGCTTGGGCCACCTTCAATATCATCAGAAGGTGAATTAAGAGGATTTGGCAATTCCATGGTCAGCTTTGATACAGATCTTCCCGGTTGCAGCTGTTGTGACCAGCTGGGTAATGTGCAGTGCTCCACACAAGCATATATGCATAGACATATATATAGACACAGACGCACGTACAACTTCCTTGCATGCTGAAGCAAACTCCTCCCACTCTCCATTCGTGGCGCACATCTAAATGGCTGTTTTATACATATTAACCCTGTGAAACGCTGTAGGACTTTGCTATTCACCTCCCAGATAATAAACTATCCGTTTGCAAGCCTGTCACACACTTCACAGATCAAAGAATCAAGGTGTCACCAGTCTTCTTTAGTATAGATATCACTGCTTCTTTACTGCCTAGTTATGCTTGCACAGCCCTTAGACATTTTTTGTCTTGAGGTTACTTACCCCATTCAAGTAATCTATTTAGCTTTTCACTGCATCTGTGCCACAGGCTGGCTGTAAAAATATCACACAAAAAAAATGCAACAGTACACTCCTCCTCCTCTATTATTTAACTCATTTTCCTCCAATCCTGCCTGTCTCACTTTTAAACATAGTCAGTTTTCCTATAAGAAAAGAAAAGGGGGGAGGGGGAATGGGGGAGGAAAAGCAAGCATTATTATAAATTTCAGATTAAAATTTAATAAGAAGGTATATTTAAAAAGGTTTTAGAGAGTCTCGCTTTCTTTTATTGTATATTCAGTAGTTGTGATATAATCTACATTCCATGTCTCAGAAAAAAATAAGTGTGTGTGGTAGGGAGAGGGAAGATAGCGATTCTGGTTGTAGATAGTGTTTATACCTCTCTAACAGAACAAGAAAGTCCCTCAGTTTTTATTCTATGCTCTTTGGGTCTACATCCATTACTTAAAAAGGAAGCATGATGAACAAGTTCTTATACAACTCTTTCTGCCAAGATAGTGCCTATGCCAGAAATCTATGAGTAATGGGTTACAGCTGTGATATCCAGGTCTTAGGCTGTTTTGGTATTTCAGTAATTACAACAGTTTCATTAACATTTAAAGAGAATAGTCAGTTCAACACCAGTAAGAGACTATTTTGTACAGAGTGGATGCATTTTGCATTTGCATTTGACATTTGATAATATCTACACATAAGCTCTGAGCCACAGAAGTGAGATGTCCCACAAAGGAAAAATTAAGCCAGCTGTAACTTCTTAATAAACCTCTGAAACTGTAGGATAAAGGTCCAAGACTGGTAGTGGTATAAAGAGCAAGCATTTTTTTCCCAGTCTTATATTTGTATGATGCATGAAACACAATTTTTATGTCTTTGTTTTGTGCTTGTGATATTTGTGGATATTTAAAAGAAATAAAACCTGAAAACTAGATGAGTAGTAAAATAATCAACAGGTCAGATATATGAATATAATGTCTATACATGTTTAATAAATCAGACATGGTTTTGAGATATCAACTTCTCTTTTTATGTCAGTCTTCGTTTTAGGTTACCATTCCTTTTAGCCCTGATATGTCTTTCTTGCACAGCTGAGACAATTAAATAGGCTCAAGGAAAAGCATCTTTGGCATTAGTATAGTAGAAGTAGAGGGTAAGCAGGTAAGCAGAAAATGGCAAATAAAATTCAGTGTAGACAGGTCTAAGTTAGTAAGCATGGGAATAAAAAGCCTTTAAATTCTGCATACTCTATGAACTTAAGAACCAGACTGTTCTATAAAAATGGTAGCTCAGTGTTCAGCATCAGTAACAAAGCTAGTAAAATGTTAGGAACTACTGGAAAAGCATAAAATATCACTTATTTCATGAAACCATAGCTCTCACATATCCTGACTGCTCTACAGTTCTAAACCCCCATTGCTAAGGAATATGGTAGAAATTAAAAGCGATCAATGGCAGGTGACCAAAGTAATCAAACATACAAAGTGGTTTCCTTACAAGGAAGGATCAAATAGATGAGGTCTACTCATCCTAAGAAACAAGAACTACTTACTTAAACATTTACTACTGAGTAGTGTCAGAAATAATCTAGATTCTGTGAAGAGGTGGCTGTCTTGATCAATGTTGTGTTCTTCTGAAATAGTCTTGTCAATCTCATAAAGGAACCAGAAAATGTATTGTATTTTTACTGGCAACGCAAATGAAGTTTCTTGTTCCTTCCTAGAATTCTTTTATACCAGGTGAACTACCTCACTTCAGAATGCGTCAAAGACAAATAGTTAATTAGAAGAGATTATCTTAGAAGTTAAGAAAAAAAAAAAATAAAATCTTGAGGTGCAATTAAACAATTATTTAAGTCCTTTTCCACAACAAGTTGTGGAATATATTTTTAGCGCAAGGATCAATCCCATATTATAAAGTTATTTTTAAAATCAGTAAATAGAGATGATTAAAACTGTAAGCTTCATAGCAGATTTGGGATTGGAAAAGAATCAGTATCAAATTACTGATCACCTATGATTGCCATCTTTTGGTGTATCTATCCCTCTGCCACACTAAGCTACCCTCCTAGCTGAAGATGGTGTACTATACCTTGTACAGAAATAAAGGAATTCTGAACATGAGAAGTCACTGTTCCAGTGCAAGTTAAATTATTATTCCATTCCTTTATAGCCCTGAGAGTCTTTTTTCAATATTATTATCTAGATAATTTTATCTGAGATATAGAACTTTGTTGAATGTATGTTGCATGGACATTAAATTACGCCATAAGGCTAGAAAAAAAGTGTTCAAAATTTTTATGCACTTTAATCAGACTGAATGTTCTACTCTTAATTTTCATTGATTGAAAAATAAGGTTATACAAACTACATATCTCACTATGATGTCATAGAATGGCTTTAATATATTTTCCAGGTGAGCAGAATATCTAGCTGTCATACAAAAATACGAATGGATAAATGTGTAATGATCTATGCATACAATGAAAGTGGAGTGTTCGTGAATAATATTGGAGACAATTATTCTTACTGGAGCACAAAATGATAACAGATACCATCTTGTCAGAACTTATTTAAGTAATAGACGTGAGGTTTTACAACTGTGGCAGCAAAAGAGTTAACATGCAATTGTCTGTAGCAGAAAACAGTTTTTCTGTTCTTCTAAAAATACTATGAATTCTCAGCATAAGCGTCATGGGCTCAGCAGCAGCAGTCATTTTTCTCCTTCGTAGTAGTTGCTGCAGTGCTGTGTTTTCAACTTTTGGCCTGGGAACAGCATTGATAACACCAATGTTTATAGTTGTGGCTTAGAATGTTTTGGTCTGACCAAGGACTTTCTAAGTCTCATGCTCTGCCAGGGAGGAGGGGAGGCAAGGAGGAAGCAGAAACAAGGCACCTCACCCAAACTGACCAAAGAGGTATTCCATACCACAATATGTCATGCTCAGGATGAAAAAATTTTGAGGAGAGACCTGGAAGAGTGGGGGTGCACTGCTTGGTAGGGTTGGTATCAGTGGTGAGCAATTGTATTTGTTTCCCTTGTATTTCTCTTGTCATTATTATTATTATTGGTGGTGGCAGTAGTGATTTGTGTTATACCATAGTTACTAAACTGCTCTTATCTCAACCTGTGGGAGTTGTATTCTTTGGATTCTCCTTCCCATCCCTCTGGGAGCGGGGAGAAGAAAGAGGGGGGAGTGAGTGAGCGTATTGCCTGAGAGCCTTTAACCACAGCAATAAGTTAAGAGTTTGTAGCAGGCCTGGATTTATAGAACCTAAGGCAAATAATTGAGATGTGTTCAGCTGGGACCTTAGCCACTATGAGCTCTCTTGTCATTGGAGAAAGAATGTTTTGATGAGGCTCCTTCCGTGATTCACACCAGTCTAATGTGAAATATTCTGTTCTCAGAGAAGAGATATTATAAACTAGGTTGCTAAGCACTGAACTGGAAGTGAGGAAAAGCATAAGAGTCTGCAAATAGCAGGGCACCACCAGGCTACAGTGAGCACTGGAGCCTGGCAACATGAGTGTCTCTCACCTGCTTTATTAGCAGGAAATCAAATGTTGACACCACCAGGAATATGGTATGGGAGAGAAATGCACAACAAGCTCTCTGTTTCAGCTGGGAAATGTTAGTCATAGTCATGTATGTGTATATGAGCATGTGTATGTTGACAATGTCCACTGTTGGTCACCTCCAAGTGGGCTGACAATTCTTTTTTTGAATCTGTCCCTATGTTCCACTGTGGGAAACCAAGATGTTAGCCTAAGCTTGTTAAGGCACAAGGCAAGAGACCTGTCATGGGCAAGTAAGAGTAAACCAGTCAAATGTACCCAGTAATCCACCTGAAGTGTACAAAGACCCACAGTCTGATTCATCCCAGCAATCAAATCACACTTTGACTTCATAGAGGCTTTTGAGAACTGGAGCAAGGAAAGCAGTAGCTGCATCTGGGGACATTGGTTATGGAAACAGTCTTGTAGTTGCATTTGGTTCAATCTGGAGCTGCGTATGCAGTCTAGACTTCATTTTAGTTTTTCTTCTTAATCAGAAAGTCAGAGAAGAGACGTAGTTGTAGTCTATAAATTAGTATCAATCCATGATGTATTAAGCAAATAGAGGGGGCAATCCAATGCAGATCACTGGGCAGCTCACCTTATTTCCTAAATTTCAGAATTTCCTCTTTTTTTCTGTTTGATAGTACAAACAATGAAAACATAGTTATTCATTATATTTTTTTTTCTCAGAAGTGAATATTCTGTTCTTACTCTGTCACAGACTTAAGATATATAGTTCTGAAAGACATGCAGAATATCTTTGGTGTTAATGGATATAATGAAGATGGTTTTGGTCACCAGAAAAGATAATACTGTATGAAAAGTAAAGGTGAATGTTTTCAGACTTTTTCCTCTCGTTGACTTTCTATAAACATTAAGCCAAAACATACATTTTTTTTTTTTGAACAGAGTATCCTATTCTATAATCTGCCTTTTTGTCTTGAAAAATTTTCTTTATGAATTAAAGAAACCCTAGACCTTCATTTGATACATGATTTGCAAAATAAGAACATTGAAATAGTGAAAGAAATGCCAAAATCTCGAATTTCTTCATAGTTGTCATGGTTTAAACCTCTCATAGAGTTCGCTCACTCACCCCCCCTCTTTCTTCCCCCCCACTCCCAGAGGGATGGGAAGGAGACTCAAAAGACTG
>JASSUY010006188.1:0-44922 GCA_032466535.1 Forpus xanthops | reverse complement strand
GGCGTGGCCGAACGTCACCGTGAGGGGGCGTGGCCGCGGGGCGGGGCGGGGCGTGGCGGGGCACGGAGCACGGCAGGCGCGGCCGCTAGGGGGAGCAGCAGGCGGTGCCATGGAGCGGCAGCGGGTCGGCCTCGGGGGGGGGTGCGCGCGGCGCGTGCGGTTTTAGGGTATTCCGTAGGGTTTTCACCTGATTTTGTTGGTAGGAGGAATATCAGCGGTGCCGCCGTGGGTGTGTGTGTGGGGGGGGGGTGGTGCCCCTTCGTCTCCTGAGTGCCGCAGGGTAAACCCCACAGTGACCATTTTTGTGTGGGCAGCGTTAGGATGTTAACGCGGGTTGTTGACTTCCCCTTGGTGTTCGGCCTGAGGAGCAGGAATGGTTACAAGTCGCACAAAGACTCCCAACCTAATTATAAGTAGTGTTATTTTCATCGCTTTGGTCAATGAGTGGTGTTGCTCTCCTGGTTTTCTCCATCGACAGCAGTGGCCGGGCAGTAGTGCCCTGGCTTGAGGCCCTGCAGGTGACAACAGCAGCCCTGGGAGAGGTTTAAGGGTGTTCTCTAGGTGTTAGTGCTTAATGCCGTCTGAAATCAGCCTGTGGATAAGAGCTGCCTTGTTTTCCTGCTCCACCCAGGGCAGCCCTCGCTCAGAGATAACACACATACCTTGTGGTGCCCTGTGGGATGGAGGTTGAGCACGAGTGAGGCCTGGCTGCTCTGCAGTCTTCAGAGGGTTTTAGTCAGAAAACAAACTTCCTACTCTTGAAACAGACCCCAAAGTTTATGGTTATCATAGGGCAGTGCTAGAAAACATACGCCTTGATGTTTTCTCATTAAGCATCTCTTCATTCCCGTTATTTGTAGCTTACCAACTCAAACAAGTAGTGTTGGTTTTAGTAGGTGCAGTTGATGTTTCTGATGTCATTGTCTTATGTTTTCCATCAAAGTGGGGGGTTCTTTCAAGGCAGACAGCTGCTGCCTTCAGGAGTGTCCTGTTCTTTTTGTTAGTGGTGCATAGCAGCTTTCTGACTATGGAAGTTTGCCAGCACAAGGAGCTGATGGCCAGGGGAAGGTAGGCACCCAAAAGTTGTCTCTGCTGATCCCAACTCTCCTGCTTTTTGTGCTTGTTCTTTCTGCTGGTGTCAGAAGATAGTAAGGTCAAACTGTTGAAGAGAGCTTGATTTCCTTAAGACCTATGGAAACTGCCAGGGAGTTGCAATTTCTATATAAACTTTGAATACTTAAATCCCCATTGTTTAAATCTTGGCCAAATACAGAGAAACCAGAAAGTGTCAAACCTTGTCTTTTCTTGAGAGGGATTTTAGTAGATTTCATAACTGCTGTTTGATATATTTGTTATTCAGATGTTTGAAGTGTTATATTCTGCTGTATTTATTCAACTAATTAAAGAAAAAAATCCAGATTGATTTTCCTTGACAATGAGGGAAAAGGATTTTTCTCTCTATTGCTTCAGTTCTCATCTTTCCCTGAGGAGAGTAAAAACTAATAATAAATTGAATACAAGTTAGGGTACAATTGTCTGTTTTGATAGTCCTGGCAGAGTGAGCTGTGCCCTAAGCAGCTCAGTATATACAGCTGTATCATGTATGCACTTTGATGCATATATATAGCACATTATATTCATGCCTGTATGGGTACATATGTACACATAATATATATATAGGTATTCCTGGTGTTTAGGTGTCTCTGTGTCTCATCATCTGGGACAGAGCAGTGGACTATGGTAATGCAAAAGGTGTTTTGAGATGGCGCAAATATCCTGTAGTTATTTTCTTCAAACTGAGATTCTTTTGTTATTACAGTAGCATTTCTCTTTGGTATTTCTCATGCCTGACTTTGTTGCATTAGTTTACAGATCCCAGCGTTATGTTGCTGTGCCATGTTGCTAAACCTTAGCATGTGTCTGTGGGATATTCATGAAAGATGTATAGGGTACACGTCCAGATATCTTTCAGTTTTATTCCAAGGTCAGCCCAGTGCTTATGGCACCACTTAGAAATTACAGTAAATATTCCTGGAGAATTCCAAAGGGCATGTTAGAAATAATTAGATTTTACCAGGTCACAGCTGCTCTGGAGTACTGAAAGGTCTTTAATGTGCTGTTGCAAGCAGATTTTTGACTGTGCTCTTCGATGTAAACTCCGTAAATATACTTATTAAAAATATGGGTAGCCTGTAAAATATTCTTCACAAAATAATGTTGTATGTGGAGAGCTCAACCATGTTCTTCGTCATCTTAGAATACAGAAATTCAAGGCCTCTTGAATTCTAGGAGAATGGAGGAACACTGCTAATACCAATGGAGTTACTCATGTGTAGGGACTAAAAATCTGAATATTTAATACAGATGTATGAAACCCAAGGAATATAATGAGATATTTTAATTGAATTTCTAAGTTAAAATAGTCTTTAACCTGTATTTTGTTTATAGAATTAATTAATGCTGGGGATATGGAGATTAAACTTCTTGTCAGACCTATGGGGAAATCACCTTTGGAAGACCTGGCAATCTTGTTAAACCTTACCGGGCTGAGAGTTTAAAAGGTGGCAGATGGGAAATTCAGAGCACTTGCACTACATAACATGTTTCAAAGGACTTTAATGTAAGTTTATAACACAGGCTTGTAAGGTTCTGTTAGGTCAATGTGATAATGATGATGGTTGTTGGTTTTTTTCTGAGCACCCTGATGGTATGATAAGAATATATATGATAAGTTCTGGGAACTCCCTCAGCCAAAGGTTGAGCTGGATGACTCTTGCTGTGATTTGACAGGCATTTGGATGTACTTTGCCCTGCTGCAGATCAGATTCCAGTCATAAACATTTCTGGGCAGGACATTTATGAAATGTTAAGAAACCAAACACATTGATGGGGAAGTGAAATTGAATCTGAGATCACTCATCCTCATTGCAAAGGAGAGAGCTGTTTCAGGCATTGGAATGGAACCGTTGCTTCTTCAAGCTTTCCAAGGACAGATTTCTTTTAGATAAAGCTGAGAGTAATAGTTTGATATTCAATGAAATACACTGAAATGAATGTTAGTGGTTTTTAGCTCCAGGCTTTTATCAGGTTATATTGATTTTTCAAAGCAGACTGTTCTAAGTCCAAGCTAGGCATTGGTTGATTTGTAGAGACATCTAAGAAAAGAAACCGCTGTAATATATGAACTTCTGTATGATACATGTCCTTTAAGGTTTTCTGATATTGACTAAGTACAACAAATATCTATTGCAGTTTGTATTAGACTTTAATCTTTAAATGATCTCAACCATGTCAAAATTAGAATCCAATTTTGGACACATTCCTCTAAAAAATAAATGCCTGTCAAATCCAGCTTTCAGTATTGTGTGTGTACATAAAGTACCTTGGCAAAGTTGGTGCTGCAGCTCTGTATCAAATGCAACAAAAAATGAGAATGTAATCATGCAAGACAGTCCACCATAAAGCTAAAAAGGTATGAAGAGCCGAAAACTAAATACTGGCTTAAAACTAGGTGGCCTCAGGAGTGCTCCTTTTTTTTGCTTTTCCCTGCCAGAGGAATGGTTCAGAGGTAATAGCTGTAATTGTAATTATTCTTTTGTCTGTCCGCAAAGGCCAGGAGATTAGACCTCTGCACCTGTGTTTTCTGCCGTTCCCCTCCCTTCTCTCCATCCTTTCTCCCTGTTCTTCTTTCCAGCTCTCCTAAACAGGTCCAGGGAAAAGCCCTGTCCAGTCAGAAACATCCCTGATGCAACTGCATTGCTATTTTACCTAAGGCAAATAAAGAATTTTACTTAGAAGATCGTGTACTCTTGATAGCAAAATCAAGTAACTTAATAGGGTACTCGAAATTGCAAAGCCTATGAGTAAGGTACTTATTTTTTTTGATTTACAGAACATGCACAAATGGACAAAGAAAGCTGACTGGATAAAGTCCATACCAAGAAAGTTTGTTCCTAATACTTACGGCCGATTGATTTTGTATTTAGAAGGCAATTTTCTCCATTTGTTATATTGTCAAACCATTAAGTCACCACAACAAATTATTTGGGAGAAACAAGAGCCAATTTCTTCACAGCTATGAAGAATATGGAGCCTTTGCTTGCAAATGGAACATGAGCAATGCTGTCAGAACTGAATAAGCTTTCCTTAAGCTTGATGAGGTGTTGAGAATGTGTTAGAAGAAGGAAAAATAGTGTCCTCCCAAAACAACCTGGAAAACTGTAACTGAGATTGTCAGTAAAACTAGTTTGTGCGAGGAAGAATCCTGCAGAGGACAATGCTGTTCTTCCCTGAGGGTGTTTCTTACATCTGCAAACTCAGGTTTTTATGGATGCAGCCTAGACTGAGCTTGAGCAAAGCAGTAAATGCGTTTTTACGCTGCTTCTATATAAAGAGACCCAGTAGCAGAAATGCTTACAAAAAAAAATTGAAATGGTAGAAAAAAATATTTCTGGTGCAGTCTTCATCTTGGATTCTATTTCTTGGAGCTTTAATTGCTGCTTATGCGACAGCTGCCCAAAGCTGGCCGCCTACAGTAGAGCGATCATAGAATCACAGAATGGTTTGGGTTGGAAAGGACCTCAGAGCTCATCCAGTTCCATCCCCCTGCCATGGGCAGGGACACCTTCCACTAGAGCAGGTTGCTCCAAGCCCAGTTCAGCCTGGTGTTGAAGGCTGCCAGTGATGGGGCAGACACAGCTTCCCTTGGCACCTTGAGCCAGCGCCTCACAGCAACAGTTTCTTAGTGAAAAGTCTCATCCATTAGATATTCAAGGCAGTGATGATCTGTGGCTTGGTAAGAAGGAGCTGGGAATGGATGACTCCTTTCTTGTTCCTGTTTTGCTTGTTGGTGTTTGAACTCTGCTGTTCCTGCTGTTGGCTATTTAAATACTAAACAGACATCCTTTTGGTAAAGATTCCAATTTCTTGTTGCATTTCTATATGCACTTTTCATTAACCTTAGTTCTTCGTAGTTGCATACTGAAAACTCGAAAGTCACATTCTTTCTCATAAGTGTATTTTCGGGCCACAAAAATGTTTCTTCTCTGGGTCCTTTCTTTTTTGTTTTACTCTCTACTGGCCCCAGTTTTTGCCACCTCTCTCTTCTCACCATTGCAATGCTCTCTCTGCCAGGCTTTCTGCATGCACCCTGCCTCCTACCCACCTCCTCTCCTCTTCCTGCAATGCCCGATAGCTGTTCTTCTGCACGTCAAACCCACACAGGAGCATTTACATTCCAGATCTTTGTGCATTGATCTTCTGCTGTAAGAAGCTGCTTCTGCTGAACTTTCTTCTCTCCTTCTTTGGCCTTCTTCTCTGGCCTCCTTTTAAAGGGTTTCCTATTTTCTTTCCATCTCCTATTGGTCCCAAACTGGCTGAGCAGCTTCACATAGGACTAATATTGTAAAATCAGAGTGGCCAAGTTCTGTGCAGATCTATAATGTACTACTTACCCAATGTGGATATTTGCTGTTCCTTCTAAACTTAAAGCAATTGTGTGGATATAGCACTGTGCAAGGCTTTCTCTCTAAATAATGTACACCCCCTGCTTTGCATGCAAACCAAATCAAAGCATTAGTATGCTATTTTGGCCCAGTGCATCACCCTAGTTGCTTGCGTTGCTTGTGTCTAGTCTGTGTTAACATCCAGCAATGAGCTGGAGTCTGAGCGTTTGCTGATTTGCTTGTGTAATACCTGGTTTTGAAATTACAAAAGGCTATGTGCCAGCATGGAATATATGAATAACTCAAAAGTGTTTATTCTCAGGAAGGCCTGAGTTTACATTGTCTGAACAGATTTGTTTCGTCATAAGTAGGGGTGATTACACTGCCTTTGTCTCTTCAGCAGGAGAGGCCATTTCAGAAATAGCTTTGCACGACAGCAGTCAGAAAGCTGCAAGTTGATGTGGTGGTTAAAAATGTGTTACCAGGAATTATGCAATTTCCCTGGCCATGAGAAGTGTACTTACATTTGATGAGATCCTGACTCAGAAAAAGAATATATATGCAGGAACTTTATCTCAGCTGAGAAGACAAGCCGCGCTTGTATGAGAATCAACTCCACCAGTGCCATCTGTGTGAGTCAGTGTGGAAGCTGGCTTGTCTTCAGCATCTGCTGGCTGAGTGCACTGTGGAAAGCTCCTTGAAGCTAAACAGAAAATAAGAAAAGTAGTTTTAGGGCATATGTGTGTCCCTCCACATTTACTTTTCTTCTTTATGCATTATTAATGCTGATTTTACTTTTTACCACCGAAATTTGGACTAGAATTGATCTCGAATGTAAAAGAGGTCTGATTTCTAAAGTGTTGGCATGCTCAGCGGAGGCATATTGTATCCTTCAAGCATCAGAAACACATTCATGTTACAGATTTTCCTGGGTATTCCTAGAGCAATCCCTCTTCACCAGTTGCAACACCTGGAAAGAGTGATTTGGAGCACTGATGGGTGGAGAGGAGCTCCTCTGTGGTGGATGTCTGCCCGGAGCTGGCTGGTAAGCAGGGAAGTGAGGAGAGGACTGGAGACCTGGGAATTACTTTGAACAGGTGACGGGAATTCTTTATTTAGTTGGTATGCTTTGCTGCTGCTGAGGGTGAAGTTCCTTGAACTAGTAAGAGACTGAAGTTCCATGGGAAATGGGATCTGAAAGTCATTTCAAGCTTAGTATCTGGAGCAGCATTCTACTCTTTGTTTTCTTCCTTAATCCATTTTTAATCTCCTTCCTCAAGGTTTTTGTTCTTTGGCCTATTGTGAGTGTGCACTAATTGCTGCTGCCCATCCCAGGCCTTGGAGGAAATGTTGGGGATCCTGGAGAGAAGCAGTCTATATAATCCCAAAAGAGACCTTCAGCTCTGTGACTCAGGGAAGTGAAGGCATTTTGGCTGAGCTCAGGATGGATGTGGCCCTGCACCAGTGCAGCATATAAGACAGATGTCTTCTGTGAGAAGGTGACAACAGTGGCTTTGTTACTGAAGAACAGGGTTTGGCTTGCTCTGTGTGGTTCAAAGAAGTAGGAGATTGCAGAAGGCAGGATGGGAATTTTGAGGTATGTCAGCTATGTATTAGATGAACACTTCCATCAAGGTCTTGTATTTGAGCTCCTTGTTTTTCTTCTCACCTTGGAAAAACAAACTCCTACATTTTACATACATAGTTGAGCATGTGTTTGTCTCCCTCAGAGTGGTCTATGCTATAGGAGCTGTTTATGAAAGTAAGTTCTTAATGGGGAAAAAGATTTTCAAAGCTGCTTCACAGTCACTCTCCCACCTGCTCCTCCACCCTAAAACCCACAGCTCTCCACTGAAGGCTTTTGCATCAGTGCCAGAGGCTTCATCTTCGTTCCCTTTGGAAAGGAGGTCAAAGGCAGGTGTAGGTCTGCCAACCCAGCCAGGTAAGGTGAAAGGCCTGTGGTACAGTCACTACAGTATAGGTGATGCTGTGGAATAGAGAGATCGGTGGTTCACTCTCATAGGTGATTTGGCTTTTCATTTCTTTGCTTGGCAGACTGGATGGGTTATCAAACTAGACTATAAATCAGTTTCCAATTTTCAGGTTTTATAACAAAACTTGTGGGTGTAGAAGTTTTGCATGTTGCTACGGAAGCAAAAACCTACTTGGTGGTGTGACAGGGCTAGTTGGACCTTTGATCAGAATCAAATATGGTAAGTTCGTGGTCCTCATTAAAACATTAATCTATCTGATTCCAGGTAAGCAGGCTTTCAGATACAGTAATGTGTGACAAATCCTTAATCTGTACTTATTGATGGAAAAATTAGTCTTCATTTGAATGAGAGAGACAGAGCAAGTCCCCTCATTAAAACTGGGTTAATTTTTGACCTTAGCAATAGTTCTTTTAAGTCATGCCTTGCTAAAATCACCAGCAGTGCCTGAACTAGCTCCTTGTTTATATTTGCTGTTCACCTGATACATATCTCAGTATGTGTTGGGCGGTATTAAAACCTACGCAAGGTGCTTGTTAGAAGAGCAGTGTAGTTTTATACAGAAAACTTCAAGCCTCTTACAAATAAAATGACCATAGGATCCCCTGAGATGGAAAGTATGGTTTTTGGAAGTAACACTTGAAACATTTGCTTTTGTAGTTTTAAAGTACTAAAACCAGAAGTTTGCCTTGCAAATGCCAGCAGATGCAACACCCAAACTCCAAGAGAAGCTCGGGAAGAGCTGTTAACAGCTGCACTGGGAAATTACCTTCATATTTAAATATGAACACATCTAAAAATAACCCCAGTGAGAAATGAAAACTCAATTTGTTGTTAGCTTGCCTAGCATTTGTCTTTATTTCTAGTTTATGTTGTTTTACGTTATTGTTCGTGGATATAACAAAGCCTATTTCATTTCTTCTTGATCATTTTTCCCAGGGGATGTAGAGAGGCTCTGATTGCAATTGTAAATTCTTCAGTGAACAAGTCATGATTGCTATGGATTGTTCAACCACAATCATTTCAGGCCTGTGCTGGGTCAGCTCTGTGCGCACAGTGGAGCCTAAAAGCATAAAACAGAAGGGATTCAGGTTATTGAGTTCAGTTCCCTGGTACTCCAGGCAAGAGCATCTAAAAATGGGTTTTAACAATACAGCTGGCTGGCTGCTACCACGGAGGGCAGCCCCATCTCCGCTTTTGCATCAGTGCTTGTGTTTGGCCAACCCTTTCATTAACTCAGCTGCTAGAAAATCAGACTTTCTCCCCCAAATAAAATAGGCTGTGGCAATGCTGCTTTTCCATCCAGATCGTGATAGAGGCAGACAAGTGCCATGGCAAAAAGGGAGCGGGGCCATCCTCTTCTGCTGCGGTTTGGTGGTGAGGTCAGGCACACCGCACTGAGTAGCTGCAGTTGGCTTTTGTGGTCAGCTCCAACTGTGCTGCAGGTATGCCTTTCAGAAGGACGGAAAGTCAACTTTTTAAGCCTCATTAGGGGCTTGGTTTAGTATTCACCACTTTAGTGGGAGCTCTCTTTGGATGCGTGCGTGGAATGGTTTCAAGTAGGATCCATCAGCTGGGAGAGCAGATGATCCAGCTCGGCATGACAGCCAGTGACAGCGCACATCACAAATTGCTGCTGGCTCAGTTTCACTTGTTTGTTTATTTACTTCACTGTTCTGTGCTGCCTGCAAAACAACTGCAAAGCCCTTCTGCCTGCTAGTTAGCTGTGGTCTTCCACCCCCATCACCATTCAAAACTGTCTTCCGTACTGCATCTGTGAACTTCTGCCTTCAAGGTCTCCTAGAAACTTGTTCCTGGTAAATGTGTTAGTTTGGCATATGCAGCTGTCAGATTTCTTACGGTTTATGTCGCCTGTCATATTACTACAAAAACAGTTTTCTTCTTCACTTCTTAATTCCCAAAATGAAAAAACACTCAGTTCTTTCTGTAACCTGTAACGCTCCATCCACTGTGTTTCTAAAAGCAATGGAGCCCATAGCATTCTGGGGCTGTTACTGTGGAATTACTTTGTTGTTTTCCCAGTGGTCTTAAAGATTTTAATATGTTGGCAAAATGCCTCATCGAAGGGATTGTGGCATTGGCATGGAAACTGGCACTTTTGTCACATTGTGTGGCAGCTGCTCGTTTTGTCATGACTTGCAACCCTTTGCTCTCCTGCAGTGTGATGCTTGTCTTACTTGAGAGTTCAAGTAGGAACAGCCTTTTAAAGTTACTGATGAAGTGGGCAGAGATTATTCTGGTAGTTACTTGAGCAGTGAGACTGCTGCTTGGTGGCTACCAAAGACAGTGCAGCTCATTAATCCTGTGTGGCCAGCTATGAGATCCACCTGCCTTCTCATCCAGAGGTGGTTTGGGTTCTTTTCCCTCCTGTAGATGAAGAGAAGTTGTTAACATTGACTATTAGCTGCATTTGGAGTGACTGCTGGGAAAATGTCACTGGGAATGATACAGAGAAGTGCAGGGAACGTGGGATGCCACATCCCTGGAAGTGTTTAAGGCCAGGTTGGAGTAACCTGTTCTAGTGGAAGGAATCTGCCATGGCAGGAGGGTTGGAACTAGATCAGCTTTAAGGTCCCTTCCAACCCAAACCATTGAGTAACTCTGTGATTCCCTGAACTGGCGGTTTGTCCTTGGCTGTGAAATCCCAATGCATAGAAGACTCTGTACTAGTAAACTCTATTGCTACATGTTGGGCCAGAGAGCCAGGAGGTCCTGGTACGGTTTTGCGTTTTCATCTCAGCTAGCAAACATGTTGCTGTGTTGTGTTTGCGGCAAAAAGCAGAGGTAGATGAGAGCAAAGGCAGCTGCGGCAGCCAAGCCTTAAGTCATTTTGCAAGAATAATGATGAGGCATTGCTGAAACAGGCACTGACCTGTTGCTGGCCTGTGAAGGATTGTACCTTTCCTCTTTGAAGCTATCCGAGTGTAATTTTTTTGCCTGAAAACTTCTAATTCTGTTGGATATCCTTAGAATACCGTGGACAGATTTACATTTACATTTCATCTCGCGGCAGGAATCTTTGCCTGGATTATAGGCATCTTCTTGAAATCACAAATTAAGGTTCCTTTAATGTTTTTATTTGATTTGCAGGCAGCCAGAGCTAAGGCTTTTTGGGATTGTTTCAAACGTGGGTGTTTCACATTTTGCAGGCATTAGTTTGTTGTTTAGAAAACAGATGTTATGTGATAGCTCCAAATCATTGACTTCTGGGTTAGGAGGGAGAACCGCTGTGGACAAAGGGGACTTTTAAACCCTCTGCTCTCAATTTGTGTATTCCACTGCATGCCAGCTCCTTTACCTCTTTCTGGGTGGCTTAGTCATCCACATAGTTAGTGGTGTGTCTAGTTTAATGCAAGGACCTGAGGCCTGTGTTTTGGGTCTGTTATTTGAAATAGAGTTAATAGAATGCGCCTTTTAAATTTTAAAAAAACAATTAACTTTGAAATTGTATATTACAGTAGTCTGCAGCACAGCAAACAAATTGGTTAGGAGCAGAGGGGTTAATATCTGCTAGAATAAGGGGGAAAAAGAGCCTATTTAGAAGAATAAAGGAAATATTTTATGGTTTCTAGAACTCTTTTTATAATCAAATGTGACTGCTTTCCTCCCTCTCTCTGCGCCGCACACACGTGCACGTACATATTTTCTTTACATTCCAAATGTTTCTGATCAGAGCAGCTAGTTTCAGGCAAAAATGTTGTTAGGGAAATATCAGCTCTGGCAATGGCAGCTATTGGAAGATTAGAAGTGACTGAAAACAAAATCTTGTAAAAGAATTTCTAATGTAATTGTAACGTAATTTGTTGCTGCTCTTGCTCGGCTATGGCATGATTAAGTACTGAATTTGCATCAGCTTTTAAAAGAAAATGCTTAGTTTCATTCCACAGCACAATTGGCAACTAAATAAAAGTTCAGACTGGATTTCCCCCCCTCCCCAGCCCTCTTTTCACAGAGAAAGAAAAATGTACATAGAGTCTTTTGTATTTTGCAGAGAGGAAGTGCAGCACAATAGAGTGTTGGAGGAAAGCAATTCCGATAATCAGTTTTCTGTACTACTTATTGCAACTGGTCAGGACTGGGGTTTAATTAAATTTTAGGGATAAAGGACAATAGTGTGTGCTAAGGATGGCGAGTCAGCTTAAACCTAGAATTTCCTGGCTTTTATCCATTTCTGTGCCAACTCAGTAGTACTTCAGTGTGTGACTTCAGCTGGGATTCACTTGTATAGAAAGTAATAACTGTTGAGGGTTTAGGGTTTTTTCAAAAGAGTCTCTTTTGACTTCCAGAGCAGATATTTGTTCATGAGTGGGTAATAGGAGCATGGCACCTGGTAATGCCTCCCTTCAGTGCCAAGCTTTGGCAGCCTGCGTTGCACAAGAAGCTGGCGAGTTTGGTAGTTTGTCATTATTTTACAAATTAACTTAAACCAAAATGATTTCAAGAGGATAGTTTATGAGGAGCTGATGCTCTTTGACTCCTTAAATAGTCTGTGTCATGTTCAGAGAGGATGAAAGCAACCCAGTGTGCCTTTGTGACATTTAGCGTGACCTTCTGTATAATGGAGCCCAAATAACCTTTCAACAATATTTTTTTGGTATCAGAGCTGTCACAAGCACAGCTTCAAAAAGCATCCCATCTGCCAAGGTGAAATGAAGAATCTACTGTGTATCTTACATATGAACTGTTGCATGATTTCCGTTCAAAGTGCCCTCGCTGTTAAAACTTGTTCTCTAGTTTTGATTTGACTTTGGTGGCTTTGGACATTCTCTGCCAGATGAGTAATTGACTTGATAAGAGTTATCATGCATTCCGGGTTTCAATGGCTGCAGGTAAATCTCTCTTGTGTACGTATAGTGATTACATTCCTCTGCTTGCTCGCATGGAAGCAAATTTTCTATGTTTTTAATTTCTTCTCATAGAGCTTTCGTTGTTCTTTTCTAGAGCCATTAACATTGTTTTTCCCAGGGTGGATACAGCTGCAGCAGTGATAGCTTCAGACTGCGCTCTACCAACAGATCATTTGAATTCTTTACTTATCAGTAAAGGGTCCTCACTTTGGCATAGTTTTGGCCATGCGTTCTTGTCAGGCTGGCATTTTGCAGACTTTTTTAAACAAGTTTTATGGAATTCTGTTTCTCAGACACAGCTGGAGTGTGGAAAGCAGAAAGGGCTGTCTTACAAGCTGCATGGAATTTTGCTTCTGTATTCTTTAATAGTCACAAGAATATCTTAGAAGCTGGAAATGCATCTTTATTAATGAACAAGCCCCACTGATTCAGCATCTACTTTATGGGGTATGATATTTATTAGATGATAAAATAAAATATGCTAATTTTGGAGAACCTCCAAACACTGTATTGATAGATATTGATATACATTTAATTACCTGCTGTAAGCGAGGACACTGCTTCACAAACTTTCCCTTTATGCCTCTGGGGGTAATGCTTTCAGCTAAATTGGCATGTTATGTACGTTCTGTGCTGTACATAGTTATCACTGTAGTTTTTCAGCAGTGATATGAGAAAGAAGAAGCCAACAACATGATGAATCAAAACACAGCAATTTAGATCTTTTGTATCTGTCTGCTTTTTAACCTGCATTGTAAGTTACGTTTGTGGTCCTATGTGTTGTGGGTTGGGATATCTGAACTTTGGAAAGCTTTTCATTGTAAATTACTTAATTTTAATGTAGAATTAATTTTCATTGACTACATTCTAAACCACTTTGAAGACGGAGGTACCTATGACTTTTGCTGACACATCCTTAAACTGAACACTGCTTCATAGTCTGGAATTGTATAAGAATTGTTACCAAGCATAATTTATTAAGGCTGTAAATATTTGGTTTGGTATTTGTGACAGAATGTTGTTAGGGCAGATTCCTTTACTGGATTTATTCTAAGTCTAAGGCATATGCTGCTTTTACACAGATGTTCACATTCGGTATATTCAGGCTGCTTATTCCCACTTACTTTTGTGAATCATTTGAGAAGGGAAGATGGAAAACAGTGACAATTTGATCAAATGCACTCCCAGAAGAGCGTTAATAAACACTTTCCTCACGCCCCCAAAAGCCTGAATTAACAATAAACCAGAGATGAGTATATGAAATTGATACCTGCTACCCATTTTTCCCCATGTGTTTGTGCTGTTAATGCAACAGGGAAGGCTATTGAGTGATTTTGCTCTATGATGGGTTATGTATTGCTTTTACAGAGACCAATTTTCTACTTTGGCCAACAAAAAGCTCTAGTATTTTATTTTTTATTTATTCTAATAGCTGAAAAATTATTTCACCTAGGCTTGCTTATCATATAACAATAAAGCTTTAGGGCAATTGACCTGCTGACCTTAATTCCCAGAAAACTGTCACATTTCTTCTTTATTCCTTTGTTTGGCCTGACAATGTGACCCAAAATACTATGGAGCTTTCAAGTTTCTCAGCGTTGTAAGGTCAAGCTGTGGTCGCCATAGCTACAGTTCAGCTCTGCAGGTCAGAGGGCAAATAGATTAATGATGTCAGACACATCTTTAAATGGTTCTTACACTGCTTCGCCATGCGGTAAGCAGCTGAGCATATTTGGTATGACAAAGGACTTCTTAAGTCTTGCTAATAGGAGGATCTGTGGAGACATCTGATGGAAAGGTCCTTTCTGCTGCGCACCAGCATTCCATATCGAGCGGTGGTGGGCATCGGCGGCGGGCTGCTTCACTTCACACTGTCAGAAGAATATTGCAAAGAGTGGATAAATAGCCCCTGCTCCCCTGTGCTTTTCTTCCTGGGCATCCGATTCCTTTGTTCAGGATTCAGCCCAGTGGTTAAAAGCCTCAGAGAGGATGTAAAATAGTAAGTTGGAAGAATATATTAGCATTCTTGATGAAAGACATGCTCTCTCCTTCACAGTGGTGAGGTGAGGCACAAGCCAAGAGTAATGTAGTTTATGTGTCTGCTTTCTGTTAGTTATTCATAAAAGACCTTCTTCATACATGTAGTAGTTACATGTATATTAAAAACATACCCATGTATATTAAAAACATGCGGAGGCTCTTCCTCTGGATAATGGGACTTTTTAAATTAAAAAAGGAAATACGGCTGGCTTGATGTGTTCCTTGTGGATAGGCCTTGGTGATTCGGTCTAATGCGGTATCAGAATTCAACAGGACTGAGCATATGATCATTTTAATTTACAAGCAAAAAGCCTTTTCCTTTATAAGCTTTTATTACTCGCACACCTGCACTAGTGTGCTTTTGCAGAGAGAATGATGCATGTTGCACAGAAATGAGAAGCTGTGGATGACATTAAGTCATGGCTAGGTTAGTACGTAAATAACCTGTAAAGAAAAGAGCTCCCCAAGCAAAGTTCTTTCATGTGTGCTGTATCCAAGTATCTTCAGCAACTCCCTGATTGTGCAATACTGTCTCTGTGAACTGTGAATTTATTTGTGGACCAATCCAGCTATAAGCACATGTAAGTCACCAAAATGAACAAAAGGAATAAAAAAGTTTTATCATGAAGTATGTAAGCCAAATCAATATTTTTCATTACATATATATTCTACCCTCATCAAAATGCGTCATCGATTCATCGTCAGTATAGCTGACAGCAGGAAAGTAGGAACTGTTGATATAAAACTAATTTAGTTGAAGAATGGGGTCAGAGCCTCCCCTCGACTGCTTGTGCTGATGCTGGTGGAAGGAAGGCCAGTGCTGGGCCTGGGAGGGCCTGGGTTACCAAGAGCTGTTTCACAGCCTTCTCTTGTGATTGGCAGGACTGTGTACCATTTCCTTTTCAACCCACTGGAATTAAGCATACCAGAAGAATTTGGAAACCTGACGATCAGCAAAGTAAGTGCTGATCTTTCTGGGCTTATTCTGTTGTGCCATATTAGGAGAATAACAAACAAAATACGTATTTTCTTTAAAGTTAGTCATGAATACATTATTTCAACCTCTGAAAGCTGTATTGTTAACTTTTTGGGTAGTCCTTCTAACCGTTTTTTATCTTAATATTTGATGTTTAACAAATTCTGTTCCTTTCAGTCTGAAGTTCCATGAATGCAAAATTACCTTTGTTCTAATACTGGTAAAGAATAGACCACTCTCATCAGGTTTTAATATTTTCTTCTTGTTGCTGTAAGGGGCAACAAGGGTAGTGCTTTTTAGTAGTACTTTTCCAGCCCTGTAGACTACGTTATGTACAGCCTCTTTCTTTATAGCTCTCTCACTGACTTAGCCCAGGACAGTTTCCTGTTCTTCTATAGAGCACTAACATAGTACTTGAGAGGTAAGTGCAGTCCCTCATTTCTTCTGTTCACAATGCCCTGCTGCCCCAGCCCAAGTTGTTTCAGTGATACTCTCCTATCTTCCCTTGTGAAAGCATTCTGGTTTAGCACCTATTTTCTTTCATCTGAAGTTAGCATTGATGCCTTCAAGTCTTCTGTTGTATAAATTCTTGCATTCTTATTAATGTTTAGGAGACTTTCATAACATTGAATACCAGGTTGGAAGGGACCTCAGGGATCATCTGGTCCAACCTTCCTAGGCAAAGCATGACCTGGACAGATGTCCCAGTGGGAGAGAATATTTCAGTGCACTAGACCAGGAACAGCACTGCCAACACAGAAAACCAGTTTGCGTCAATAGTAAATTGTTGATAATAAATTATTGTTGTTCCCTGTGAGGGTGCTTAGGCCCTGGCACAGGGTGCCCAGAGAAGCTATGGCTGCCCCATCCCTGGCAGTGATCAACGTCAGGTTGGATGGGGCTTGGAGCAGTCTGGTCTAGCGGAAGGTGTCACTGCCCATGGCAGGGGTTGGAACTGGATGACCTTAAAGTCCTTTCCAACCCAAACCGTTCTGTCATTCTGTGATAGAACCTTAAATACTGAATGAGTGAGACACTGCTGGTCCTTGTATCAGTGCCATCCTGGGACAGGGAGAATTGTTTTCAGTACTGACCTTTTCATGCAAAGGTATTCTCTTGCAAGATGAAGAAGCAGCAGCAGCTGCAAACTCTTGCACTTGTTGCCCTGCAGCTCTGTGTACCTCTCAGTGCTTTATCCATAGAACATCTCAACTAAGGTATTTCATAATGTGGCAAGTACTGAGCTTACGCCTCAGTGTCCTCTGGGAGTTGTCAAATACTGTTGCTGGAGTTTGGTGCAGCTGTGAGCATTTGATGATCAGTAATGAGGCTATTCTTAATGGTCATTATTTTGAATCAGTTTTATGTGATTGACAGAATCACATAATTAGAAAGAAAAAAAAACAAAACCACCCAAAATTTAAGTAGTAGCCAGCTACTGTAATGTGCCTGTGATGTGGGAAAATGTAAATGCTGCATTCTCTTGTATGTGGATTGATTTAGACATTGAGAATGTAACCTGAGATCCCTTGAGTTCTAGATTTGTTAACATATGTGATGCGCTGGATAACCCATTGATACTGTTCAGAACTGTGTCTAAAATTGTATTACTGTTCCATAACACTGGAAAAGGGCAAGACATGGTTTCTGTGTCCCAGTGATGAAGAGTATTAAAGGGGTTTACATCTCCTCAATTGATCCGCAGTGATTCTCTGCTGGAGGCTGACTGCTGGGGTGTAATAAAAGACTTGCAAACCTGATAAACGGTGTAAGAGATGAAAATGTATTGGGGATCTCTGGCTACAACTTCGTGTGCCATATGCTTCCAAGAAAAAAACTCGAAAGTCAATTTGCTAACTTAATAGTGACTTTGTTTGCTAGAATTTAATTCCTATGTTTTGACACATGTTGTAGCCACATGTTCTGATGGATTCTTTGTCTTCATTAAATACCCATATCCTTCACTGGCTTCAGCCACCACATGAGAAACGGCAGTGAGGCCCTTTGCAAAACCTCCACGTGAAGCAACCTCCTTTGTGCCGCTCCAGAGATCCCTTGCAATGACTGACAGCACAGTGTGCTTTCCCTTAGCAGCTTCCCCCTGCTTCCAGCAAAATCATGGTCTTTTCTTTTGCAGCTACTTTTATTATGGCCCCATGAAGCCCCTGGTTTTTCATGCTCTCAGTCCTTGCCCCATCAGTAGTCCCACGGTCTGAGCTCTCATTTACAGTGAAAGTCAAGGCGCTGTTACTGGCTCATGTCTTCCCCTATCTGAAAATAATTCTTCTTCCTTATGGTCTCTAGGACAGCCTGTGCTAGTCAGTTCAAAGGTCTGGTTTCTTTCAGGGAAAGACTTGATAGGGATGGAAACTTCCACAATCCTTTCCTGAAGTTAATAGAGGAGCTCTGATTTATGGGAGATGAAATTCTGCTAGTTTTAAGTTTTACAATTTGTGAGGTCGTTTGTGTCCAGGGTATTATTACATTCAGTATCCATTTTCCTTATAAAAAACCTTGGGTAGGAGGAGGCTTAATGCAAAGATTCAGAAAGGGAACTGTTAAAAAACACCACTGAATAATATAATTATTTTGGGGGGATAATTTGTTTTATATTAATCTTAGTGTATGAAATGAAATTGCTCAAGTACAACTTCCAGTGAATTTTAGGCGACTTCTGACGACCAATTTTAATGTGTTGTTATTAAGTAATTTTTGATATCTCCATGTTATCGGATACTGTGTTTTTTTCTCTTTTCTTGCCACAGTGAAGCCAATTATCCCTAATTCTTATGTAACAAACTGCTGCTGTCCTCATCTCTGCACAAAAATCAACCCATTGAGCTCAAGTCCTCATGATTTGTGAGTGTCAAAAAGTTTATTTGGGAAACTTGAAATGAAGAGTTTTCAATGTGAAGCCCATTGTAGTTGCCCTGGACTTTGAAAGTGGCACAAAAGTAGATGTTTCCCAGTGATTTCCACCCAGATCAGGCTTGCACCATGTGAGGGGTGGGTACGTGGATGATTTCATGCAGTGACTTTGAAGTTGTTTAGCAGTTGAAGACAAATGTGAATTAAAAGATGGGGAGGAAACTTGTAGTAGCCAACTGCTATGCTGCTTTTTTATTATGGAGTTTAAAAAAACCCTTGAGTGTCGTGTCTGATCTGATTGTCTGCCATTATAAATGGTGTCTGGCAGAGTGGATGTAATTTGTGTACAGAAATGAAACAAGCGCTTAGGGGTAGAGAGTACTGCAGCTTTTGTAATATAAACACCAGGATAATGCAGGCTGCTTGTCGAGGCTCTCCTCTTTCTGTATTAAATCTCATCATTCACTGTTCACCAGTGCTTAGGTAAAGTTTCATTTTAATTCCATTCCTAACTAACATCTTCAGGTTTTGTCAAGCGCCTGAGGTTTCGTTTTGGTCAAGAACTCTTTTGAAGTGCCTGGGAGTACTGCTTGCAGCTGCAGAAATGGTTTGGCACTGTAATTATGATCCCGTTTCTCAAAGGTATACACGGGGAGAAGGAGGGCTTCCCCTCATCTTGCTTGCATCCAAGGACGGCAAAAACAAGTCAGAGACTATAAAAATAATAGTAACAGATTCAGAGACAGTCGGGAGCTGGCAGGGAGTTGCAGTAGGTACATTTCTGTGCCAATATTTAGAGCAGAAACTAAATAGCGTGACAACCTTAGTATTAAAACCCCAGTATTTAAAAAGTCAAATTTAGAAGCAGAGTATGGGAGAGGGAGGCATTTTTTTTCCTTGATAGAACTGGAGATAGGGCAATCATCTTGGAGAAGGCTTGAAAATCAAAATGCATAAACAAAGTTCAATTTAGTTGCACATGTGTATCCTTTCAGCTGTTAGACCAAATTATTCTGATTGTTCCTCATCAGATTTTAGTCCTTCTGTTCCGTGCTGTTTATATTAACTTCCATTAAGCTGCATTTTTTTGAGTGAAAGTTTAAAATGGGCTATGAAAATTGCTTTCATCACTTCTCCATTTGAAAAATAAGCATCAACACTGGATTATTCTGTTCCTATAAGAGATTAATTTTAATCAATAACGTATCGATAACATACAATAACGTAACCCAGAATGACTGCATCCTTATAAATGGAAGTTTAAAGGTTTAGTATTTTATTTTGGTCAGGGATTTTAGTAGATTTGCAGTACACAAAGCAGGAGTTGTGTTTATTGAATGCTAGAAATCAGCTATTTAGGAGGTTTTGCTTTTGCAGTTGAGATACATTGTTGCACTCATTGTAATGCACTTACAGCAGTAAATCTATAAATTGAACAGCCTGAACTTGCTGCTTCTGTGTACAGCTTAGCTCCAAGTTGGAGTACATTTTCCCTTCCTTCAAAATCATCTGTGATGAATATAGTCTAAGGATCTGAGAAAATATATATATATATGTATATATATATATATATATATATGCATATATTGTAAGTGTTGTTGTTCGTTGAATAATTCATGTGAGAGCTGCTCATTAAGCCTGGCTAGTAATGTACCTTTGAAAGGTATTACCATCAATATCTGACATGACTTTGATTTCCACTAATGATATGTAACCAGGAAGACTGCTTAATCTGCCACTGTGTATAAATCACGGTATTTGGGTGGTCAAGGAGACCACTGTATTTGGTAGTTTGGGAATGTAGATCTGTAATCTATCACTGGAAAACTGGATTTCTAAGTGCTGCTTTATATGTTCTGTTGTAGGCCTTTGTTTATAACGTATTTGATGGGTTTGGAGCTAGTAAGAGGTGAAACTGAGCAGAAAAGCATTTATTTAATGCCAAAATCCCAGCACATAATGCTCATTTGAATAAGGAGAACTAAAATGTAGCGCAACAAAAGGTGAATCAACTATAAATGAGCTATGAGCTACTAACCAGCTGTTACATTCCATTTTAGAAGCAAAACAAATTAATGCAAAGGAGGAAAAAACCAACCCAAGGAGAACAGAGAAAGAGTTTTGAAGCAAAACACAAATAAACACAGAGTACCAGGAAGGGAGCAGGAGGCCAGCTCTGGCACAACCACAGGCAGGGATGCCACTGTTGTTTCAGAGAGGTTTGCCCTTATGCAGCAAAGGGTCCATGGTATATTTATTCTGTCCTCATTTCCAGCTGAAAATGCAAAGATGTTTTACCCAGCACACTTGGCATGGAGCTGAGATTAGAATATAATTTGATCAGCTTTAGCAAGAAGGAAGCGCAGGCAATTAGAAAGTGATGAAGAGCTGTCAATACATCTGTGGAAGGCTTTGCTGGGTGGAAAAATTATTCTGTGTAGTAAGTGACATGTTTGACATGTTTAGGTGACAAAATAACACCAACTTTGTAAGAAACTAGTTCATTTTATGAAATGATGGCAGTTATCTTCACAACGGCATCCCAGGCTGATCCCTTTGGAGGGAAGCAAAAGGAACAGAGGGGATTAGGATTTCAAGTTTTATGAACAGTGAAGGAAATGGCCTTAATGTTTTTATCTAGTAAAAACTCTCTTTACTTTCCAACTTAATCTAATAGCTTTTGGGAAGGAAAAACCAAGAAGCCAGAGGATAATGGAGCTATGAGCAGTAAGTGGGATCAGCTTGAAATAATAAAGCATTGCTGGAAAAAATACTTTTGGAGGTTATTACAAGAGTTTTGCACAAAGGACATGGGACAGTTGAAATAAAGCCAAGCCTTTTGTATGTGTCACAGGAAATAAAGCATCCTGAAAAATAAACCACCGTTAAGTATTGTTTGACAGTCCGCAACGTATTGAAATCTGGTTAAAGAACCACTAGCAGACTTGTTCAGAACAGTGCAAGCAGTTGCTGAATCAATTGGCCATTTGCATTAAATGGAGATTTATCAGTATATGTGTTGTTTCATTGCATCAGGCTGAAGTGATGGATGATAAGTTAACTTGTGGACTTTGAAAATAAGACTTTGACAAAGTCAGAAGTGCTGATGTATAAAAAAAAAAAAAAGGAAAGAAAAAAGAAATTATTTTCCTTTGTGGAAAATGTTTTGTGCATCCAGGGGAAAAAAAAAGTGCCCTGGTAAATAAAAAAATAGGGCAGTGAGTAGTTATGGTGGGAAAGGACTTAAGTAGTAGATAGTAAAAATGGTGGAAGTAACGTCACAACTTGGCTGTTCTGTGAAGAGTTAAAAGTTGTGGTTTTCTCCCTAGTAGCAACTGAAAGACAGATGCTCATTATACAAAGCAGCAGCCACTTGCCATCCTGAGGTGGGCTGCTGAAACGCATGGAGGAGTTGGCCTCATTAATCAGCCCAAACCTCTGTAGCATCATCTTCTCTCTCAAACTCAGAACACCGGGAAGTTCAACCATAGCCCCAAGATCTGCTGTGCCATCATGTCTTTTCTCCCATCTCCTTGATGAGGAAGGTTATACAGGAAAGGAAAATTAGTATTTGAAGCCCTCTTGGGAAAAAAGCTTCAGTTTCTGAATCTTTCCAGCTCTTGAATCTTTACATCAAGTTGAAAACTGATGTTCTTGTGTCAGGAGCTAAATGTAAGCTAGTATGAATTCTTCTCTAGAAGTGAGGGTGAAGGATGTCAGACACGGATAAAGAAGCATTGAACAGAAGCTAAAAGGCAAACCGACAATGCAGTATCTTAATTGGATCCTATAAACGCATTTATTCAGTATTGTAGTTACCCTTTTATCGTTGTTTTGCAGTTTGTAAGGCATTATAGAGAAATTGTCTAATTTCTGTTTACTCTGATATGAGCTAATGCAAGGTACTAGGATCTCTGGTTTGTGTCTTGCATTATTGTTTCACTCTATTCAAATCCTCTTTAAGTTCTTTAACCAGCACAGATCTGATGATACTTGCAATCTTAAGAAGCAGCTCACTAAACAACATAAAGGACAGATAGGTATTTGTTTCCCCTATGCTAAAGTAATTATTGCTGAAGTGGGTTGTGTGGCAGCAGAAAAGCTGAAGTGAAAAGTATGGTTTTGATTTTTAGATTCCCTTCTTTTGG
Organism: Forpus xanthops; assembly: GCA_032466535.1. Lineage (NCBI taxonomy): Eukaryota > Metazoa > Chordata > Aves > Psittaciformes > Psittacidae > Forpus > Forpus xanthops. The sequence goes on along the minus strand of JASSUY010006188.1, from coordinate 22,587 downwards.
TGTGTAGGGGTATTTTGGGTGACATGGTTTAGTGGGAGGTGTCCCTGCCCATGGCAGGGGGATTGGAACTGGATGATCTTAAGGTCCTTTCCAACCCTGACCATTCTATGGTTTTATGATTCTATGATTTAGCAGTGTGCAGCAGCTGAGATTGTGAGGCTCCAGACGTGGAAGCAAAGCTTGAACAGGAGTTCCTTGGTTCTCCCACCTTTCTGATTTGAAGTGAAATTGTCTATCCCAAAGAACTGCAAATTAATAGGACACATTCATAAAAGGGAACTGATTTTTTAAATCGACTAATCTGTGCTTATCTCCCCCTTGCATTCTTGATAAAGTTAATACTGAGTTTAAGAAGCTTTTTAAAATGGATTAACTCTTTTCATCTCTTCTAAAGCTGTGTTCAGAGCTGCATTCCATGAGGTCCTTGAAGTCCTCAAAGACTGGGCAGGTTGACCCCAGAGAGGAGATTTAGATGAGACATTAGGAAGAAACACTCCCCTGTGAGGGTGCTGAAGCGCTGGCACAGGGTGCCCAGGGAAGCTGTGGCTGCCCCATCCCTGGCAGTGTTCAAGGCCAGGATGGGAGCAACCCATTCTAGTGGGAGGTGTCCCTGGTTGATCTTTAAGGTCCCTTCCAATCCAAACTCTTCTGATTCTTTCTGTGAAAGCTCCCGCACTGCTCCAGTTTCCACCTTTATCTTTGTAATTGCAATCTGAGCTGAGAATCAATTGCAACCAGAGCTGAGAATGCACTTTTACACATTTGGCTGACTTTTCCTCCTATTTAAACAAAACCAAATATTCCTTCTAATTTGGATGACAAGGTGCTATGTATATCATTTAAGTATTAGTTCACAACAGAAATTGCTACTGGATGACAGTTGGTGAAATGAAGCCATGTAATTTGCCTTGTTTGCATGGATTTTCAGCTTCTACCGGATCGCCAGTCACTGCTGATTGATGCTTTGCAGTGCAGAATTCTAAGACCAACTGCAAAGATGGGGTTGCTTCTAACAGTGAGAGCTGAGCTCCTTTACATTGTATTCGAGGGAGGCTGGTGAAGTGTTCTGAGGAGCCTGCTCCTGGCTGTGATGAGCTGCTTAGCTGATTGAATAGGTGACTCAGTTCTTGACAGCTGTCAGTCTTGATGTTTGCTTCTGCATCAGCTTTTGATCTTCAACTCTGCTTTTCTTTTCAAATTTGGGTTTTTTTTGCTTTGTCTCCTGTGCTCATTTAAGTTCTGGTCTCTGTGTTGTCTCTTCTTCTGGGTGGCAAACCTTCCGTTGCATTCCTGGGGTCCCTTCCCCATGCAAAGAGATAAAGTAGGCTCCTGTTTTAAGATTCTAATTATAAAAATAAAACACAGACTGTGCAGGAAAGATGATACAGTTTAAAATCTGAAAAAGGTGAATAATGAAGTTCCCTGTGTCCAGAGTGGGTAATCTAAGGTACACAGAGGTATATATAAAAGATACGTCTGCTGGGAAATGGCTACCTGGAAATCAAGATGAAATTGTCAGAATGAATATGTATGTATCTGTCCAACTACATTTCTAAATGCACATTGATCATCAGAGAAACTGACTTTTGCTGATTGTTTTTCCTACGAAAACATCAACACCACAGGAGGGGGTGGGATGTCTTTGAAAGTTTCCCAGAGATGTAGCTTGAACTGTTTTCTGTACACACAAATCACAGAACCTGCTCTGCAGCTCATAAATAAAGTATTGCTTTTGTCGCAACCAGTTGTGAGTTATGAGTAGGAGTGCCTAAAAAGCAAGAAGCTGTGATAGTTTCCAGGCTATTGACTGAAATTAGAGATGTTTAATACTTTATTTCTTTCAGACTGATGCTCAGAGTATTGTAGTAGATGAATCTTCCAATTTTTCCAAGGAATTAAAATGACATACGTCATGCCATTTGTTGAACTCAATGTCAAGTACATGGTTTGTATAGATAACACTACTTAAATATTAAATGCTTGTTAAAAGAGCAATAATTTCACTCCAGTGCTGGAACAGTGAAGCCAGGAGGGCTCGAGTCTGTCCCCAGATGTGCTGTCATTTTGTGGCCTATTGCGTGCAGTCTGTGAACATCAGTTTCACTGACTCAGGAACATGCGAGTAAGCAAGGAATTGAGGTACCTAACTGAGAACTTTTATTAAACGAGCAGCATGCTAGCCATTAAGTGTGCATATAATGATGTAATTTGGGGGGTAATACATTACTCGCTATCCCAGATGAGATTTGAATGTTATCGAGAGGGGAAGTGAGCTCGAAGCCTTAAAGTCTGTCCCTTTATTTGTAGTCATTTAAAGAGAAAAAACTGCTGCACACAACAGATGAGGCAAAGCAGAGCACCCTGCATTTAATTTTGAAGTTCAGCATGAGTTTCAGTATGTCTGAAATACCTGGCCTGCTTCTGATTTATAGAAGATGAAATTAGTATCACATAAAAGAATCCCCAAGCAACAATCTCATATTTACTCAAAACATGACTATGTAATTTAAAAATGATGTATGTTTTTTGTTGTAAGCATGACAATATTTCAAAACTAATGGAAAACTCTGGTGCCTGTGGAATCTTTAAATGGGAAAGGAGATTTCATCTCTCCTCCTGTTCCTTATGCACTCCTCTGTGTCACATTTGCAAATGTGTCGGATCTGGTGCTGTGTGTTGCTAGGTGGCACAGATGATGAAAGATGAATTTTCAGTGTTCCTCTAAATGGTTTTGTTTGTGGTTGATCTGTGTGCATGGGTGACTTTTTTTCTTGTTCTTCCCCTGGGGGTGGTGTGATGGTGGGCAGGAAGAGAGGTGCTAAATTCAGGTTCAGAAAGCAAATAATAAAAGATGTTCACACCTTCAAAATGGTAGCTTGGCCACGAGAGCGGTAGTTTTGCAAATCTTTCTAACATGTTTATCTGAGACTGAAGTGAGTTTCTTCTCTCTGAGTGTAAATTGTCAGAAGGAGGGTGATGTATTACTGGGATTGCTTGTACATGACTACAGACTGTAGCTGGTTTCTGAAAGAACAGGCACAGGATTCAAATGGTTGAAAGGGACTTCTGAGGCCTTCCAGTCCAACTCTGTCTTCAACGCAGGTTCTGTTCAACTACATTGCTCAAGCCTGTGTCCAGTATAGCTTCTATTATCTCCAAGGATGAAGATTTTACAACCTCTCTGGGCAACCTTTTCTACTCCTTAACTGCTCAAATGATGGAAAGTTTTGCCTTATTTCTCATTGGAATTTCCAGTTAATGGAAATCTAAGGTGTCAGGTGCCAGGACATCATGCAGAGGATGGATAAACAGACACTAGAGCCTTTATTACTGGTCCAGTTATACTCTGTGGTGCGTGAGGTTTTTTGTCAGAGCAATGAGGTAAACAGTTTGACATTCCATGTTAGCATCTGCTCTTTTGGCTTCTTTCTTACGGGGAGAAAATTGGTTGGGCTCCAGCTAAGTTGACCAGAATGTAATGGCCTTTTTATTCCTGAAGGCATGGCCATCGGGACTCAGGAATCCTCCATCAGGTACTTGACACATACCTGCAAGAATATTGGGGTTTGAGTGGTAGGATCATCAATCAGTGCAGGTGATTTTGCTGCCTTCACTAACTATGACAATCATCACTTGTCGGATCAGATCATGCTACTTCTCCACACTTGTTATTTAAACCTTGACAGTCTCTGTGTATGTGTTTATAGCACGACACTAGGGTTTTTTCTAGCAACAGGCACTGTGTGTTTTCATGAAACTGACTTTTCACAGTTCTTGAGTTTGCTACAGAGGATACATCTAATGCAAACTCATGCTTTTGGATGAAACATTTTAGTTCAAGGAAAGATCTATCTTGCCTTCTTTTATATGTCCAACCTTTGAACACCTGAATGTGAGCTACACATCTCTCAGCTTTCTCTATGGTTAATGGAGAGAAATAAATCACAGAAAGTGATTCAGCTTGATAAAATTAGGAAATAAAGATAAGTTTGAGTCCTTGCTGTCTTAAGCCATTTATTTCTTCCTTTTGTCTAGGGGAAACTTTGACAGTTAAATGCGAGCTAGTTACATTAACTTATGGAAACCGTACCTTAGGTGACTGAAATCCCACCTTCCTGTTATTGTGCCACACGTCATACATTCTGCTGGCTTAATTATGGATGCTGCTTTTAGCAGACAGCAGTTCTGTCTGCTTAATGTCACAAATTCAGTGACAGATATGCTTTGGAAATAGATTTAGGGGTGAGCAATGTGTTACAATTTACACGATTGATTGTATTTTGATGTGACAGTTACGTTGTCTAACTAGAAACTGGTATTTTCTGAGTTCTAAGGAGAAACGTTCAGAGGAAGGACAAACAATAGCACTGTGTAAAGGTAGCTGACAGACACAAAGACTATGCGAATGTTGGCAAGGCATAAAAATAAGTACTTGTATTGTAGTTGGTCTGGAGAGTAATAGGACTGGTTTTAGCCAAGCTGTTTCCACTTCAGGCCAGCACTTGAGTGTCTTAGAAGACACTAAATGACCTGCAAAAAGCAGATGATGTGTGTGTGTGTTTTTTTTTTGGTGGGTTTTGCCTTATATTTTAGGCAGCTAACCTTCCCAAGTGCTGGCACTAGCTGTCAAAAACATACTCATTTGAAACATGGAGACCAACTAGTGTTTTTGAGTTAGGAGTAAAGGCAGAAGTAAAACTTAATGTAGAAGCCTGAATCTATTACAGGTTAGTTGGGGTGTTAGGTTTCTTTTTATAATACTGTCAACTTTGTGGATTGATGGCATGGAAACTGTTTTGTCTAGGAAGTAAAAAGATGTCATGACCACTTGTTCCTCAGAGGTAGAAAGAAGATGCACCTGACACTGACAATTTATGAGCTCATTCGCTGCAAACTCTGGACTCGATCTGAATACGTGCGCTTTGAGATGGAGGTGAAGTTGCGGCAACACTTGATGGTTCAGGAGGAAAGAGATTCTGACTTGTGGTTGGGATTTGATGTTTATTTTAGAGCTCTTCAAGAGCATGATAGTGTTTGGAAGGTACTTTAATAGCAAGGGAGGCTGTCACATATACATGATAAAATGTACTTTATTATATGCTTTTGCAATTCACCAAATGGATAACCCTACGTTAAGTGTAGAATTTATAGACAGAAAAGCACTGCAAGAATATAGCTCAATATTCAGCAGTATACAATCTATGAGAGGCAATGAAAACAGGTCTCACTGCTCAGAATTGCGTTCATTCATAGCTCATCACTAGCAATTGCGAAAGTAGCTTTTACTAAAATACTCTGATTTTTTTTTTCCATATTAGAATATAAGGCCTCCTAAAGTTTTATGTTGCTTTCATGTGTTTGGAGTTCTCCATTCTGTCTTTGGAACTTGCAAGGAGTTCTTTTATTTTCCTCTTCCTCCTGCATTTTTTCCTTCACCAAAGAGGAGGTGTTGTGCTCTCACTGTGTTAACCTTTCCAACATCCCTGTGTGATATTCATGCGTGAATACAGCCTCAGTCTGCAGGGACGTAGTCCCCACCGAGCTCCAGGAAAATGTTGTAAGAACTTGGACTAAAGCTCTTGAGTCCCTTGTAAAGCTCATGCTCAGGGAGGTAGATAGTGCTTTTCTATGCGGTGGCAGGCTTTTTGGGGCAAGTCGAGAAGTGCTGGTCACATGAAAAGTGTTTTGACGAGAATCAACTGCAGTCAGACAAGTCTCTGAGGATATAACTGTTGTGTTTCTGAATGAAGAATGATCAAATAAAAGCTTATTGTGAGATCTTAATTCAGTCCGTGTCAAAGCATCCTCTGACTTCGCTGAGGTCAGATTACATTTCAAGTATTCAAAAGCTGTCTGGAAATCCCTATCCTTTTACATATTTTTTAAAGTAAATTGTGAATAATAAATGCATTTCTATCACCATATCAATATAAATTAGAGATTAAAAAGATGAATAGCTTTTCCATTGTATGTTAATATTTAACTTAACTCCACGGACTTTTCTATATATAATAAATGAAAGGTGTTGACTGAAAAATTCAACTCAGGATCTTTGTAGTTACTCATTGTAAATTTTCTACACTGTATTTAATATTGGAGGAGGAGTCCTGAAATCATTTTAAGCAGCATCTGAATTTTGCCATGTCCTTTAAATATTTGCAGTGATGTAAGGGAGTGACCTTTCACTGCTTCAAAAACCCAAAACAACAAAGGGAAAAAAAACAGTACCTGCCACAGGAGAGCAAATGCCATCTGCTGTATCTAGACCTAAGTGTTAAAAAGTCATCCAGGTAGAACAGCCTTCTTTCTCGTCTTGGGTCTGCAACAGTAAAAACACGTGAAACCTTCTGCATAGCATAGCAGCTGGACCTTCTCAGCTACGAGGATGCTGAAGTGCATTATCTTATGGTTCTTCCTTCCTGACTTTGAATGATGGGAAGAAATACATTTATTCAAATTGGAGTGTTGCTTTTCTTAGTTAGTTTCTCTATTGGAGTTTGTCCTGTGAACTTACAGCTTGTGCCAGTGTCTTAACGATGCTGTTAATTTACCCATTTGCAGATTAGACTCTTGTTCTGACTACCCGTTTGCACAGAAGTTTATTGGGATGATTTATTTCAGAGAGATGTATTTAGTGCTTTTAAACAATGAAAGTACCAAAGATTAGGGTTTATTTGCTGGTTGTGCAAATAAAGGGGGAGCATATTATGGTTCTATATTCAGCTTGGTGTATTAGCTCACTTTTGTAACCATTGCTGGGTGGGGAAGGCCATGGCAGAAGGGTGGTCCACAACTCCCTCTGGGGGAAAATGATGAGTTTTGGGGTCACCTAAGCTACCTTTTCTCTTCTATACAGTCCTTAGTATTATTTGGTTGGGTTTTTTTTTTGCAGTACTTGCCTAATTTCTTGTTTAAAGTTTTAATTGTAACTAATGGAAGCTTTTTCCTCCTGTTGGTAAGAGGAAAATGTGCATTTGTAACAGTGTGCCCATTTACCTCTGCAGCTCTCGCCTGGGGGGTGTGTGTATGTGGATATTCTTTTTCAGATATGAATTATATTTTCTGTCTGGAGATCATAAGTTTCTTTGAAAGCGAAACAAAATGATTAAACTGAAGTCAACTACATTATTTGAAGCTGCTGTATGTGTTTATCCTCATAGTGCTTAATCCTTGACTTTGCCTCAGGCTACTAACCCTGGCTGGTTATTAATTCCTTGAAAATGCCCTGAGCCAATGCTGCTGCTGTTATAACTTGTTTGGGGCTGAAATTAAGTTGACGTTTTTCTTAGCTGCAGCATCTTCTCACTGTAATGTCACAGGATCAATTGGTTACAGCAGCACTGCTATTTCACCATGTGCCTCGAAACATTCATTTCTCCTACAGCATCTGTTTAGACTTCTCAAGTTAACGTTTAGTCTACCAGGGACATAACCTATTTTAATGAACGGATGTCAGATCCTTTGGAAAGACTCTCGCTGTACAGATCCAAAGTGACCTATTACGAAGAAACCTGTGTTTGGACTACATGAAACAAAAAGGAGCCCATCCGCAAGGTTGGAAACTTAGGTCATTATGCTATAGGAAGAGGAAAGCTGTGAAATTGGGATGAAATACAATACCATTTCAAATGTTATAAACGTCTTTCTGTATACATTTAGGGGCTGATTTCGTAAACTACTTTAAAAACCTTGGCCCAGCGTGCTTTTGGCTGAGATATTCCTCTCCTGAATGTGCAGACGAGCTTTGCCCAGGCTGGAGTTTAGACTTCAGTGATTTAATAGAAGCCTTTTTATAAACACCAAATAACACGCTGTAAAATTACAGATTAGCTTCAGGAGCAGCAAAACAGCTTGGCAAATGATCTCCCAGTGCTAAAGCCATTCCCTTCCTCATCAGCTGGCACGAGCAGCACCGTAGCCAGCGTAGCGCAGACAATTTGTGCTGCCGGACACCCAGCTTGACTCCGACTGACTCAGCGGTGATGGGGGGACATGTCAGAGGAAGGATGAGTCTGAAGGATGTGACGGTGCATGGAGGCTCTTTGCTCTTCTGTGCCCAGCACTCAGCCGAGCTGACGTCCTAGGAAATTCCCGCTGCCGTGGGAAGCCGGCAGACCAGCGTGCAGCTCTGAGAAAGCCCTGCGAAGGAGAAGGAACAGAGTGTGTCTGCCAAAAAGCCTTCATCTCTCTGCCATGCTTGTATAAAAGTACACTGGGTTTTGGTGTTAAACGTACTCTGTTTCCATGGGCTCTCGAAGACCTGCTCTAGTTTTTCAGGATAAGGTAAAACATCTTTAAAAGTGGGGGAATCTCTTAAACACCTTCAAACTCCAAAACATATTCCTTTTTTCCTCACCCAAAGATTTTCATTAAAAAGCATGTCTTGTCCTCAGATTTCTAGTTCAGAAATGAGTGCCTTCAAAGTCCACTGCAGAAATGAAATCCCACATCACTTCTGCTGTCTTCCAGGAACCCCTGCCCAGCAGACATCTTGAAAGAGAAATCACTCAATTAAAACACAGCAGCAGAAGGAACCTGTCCATTACCGCCAACAGTATTCAGCAAGCGACTTCTCCCTTAGTCACAGAATTCCAGTCCAGTCACCAGAGCATCTTCCAGCTCCTGTTACAGACCAGGCAGATAGCTCGGTTTCTAATCCTCATGTAATGGACAGCACAGAGTGTTGTTTCAACCCATCTTCATATCAATCTAGGACGAAGACTTAAATATTTGAATAATCTAATGAAAACTTTTAGTGGATACATTACATTTACTGTGTTTCATTGGCCTATTTGTGTCTTATTCTATTTGTATTGCATCATCATAAAGCTTCCTCTGTTCTCATAGTGCCAGAAATGTTTCAAATTACCATTTAAATGGTAGAGTTAATCATTGCAGATAATTAAAGCAAGGCTGTGTGAAGAATGCTGAAATTCTGCGAATATTAAGCCAAGAAATTGTTTTATGCAAGATTACTGTAATGAATATAATGTGAAATAATTTCATCCGTGCTAAGCAACGTTATTAACTATAACCTAAACTTGGGTATCTCACCATTTTCCCTGTGATGACACTTGTGGGAGACAGAGTTAATATGGACAGTGGTCTGTAATTAAAAGGCAAGTGGCCCCATAATGTGGGACTTCCCAAGCAACTATTTTTGAGTCAGTGAATATAACTTACACTTCTAAGCTTGTTTTCAGCATATTATTTATAATGCTGTTTAACAGCAGTATAATAGCTACTGGAGTCAAAATGTGAGATGCATAATGCTAGTGCCATGTAAAATGCTTTGGAAATTAAATGGAGTCATCCAACTGCTTTTCTGCAGGGAAAGGAGAAGAGGGTCTCCTTTCTTCCTAGCTCCATTAGTTTTCCTTAGACCTGAGCAAGTTACTACATTAGATGGGAGAGGAAAGGGCTAGAGTGGTCCTGTAATACCTCCTGAAACTCCTGTTAGCCCAGCACACAGCGTGGAACTGCTTCTGCCACTGCTGTTCTGCAGCAAACGTCCTCTTTCGGGCGGTGGTGATCCCAAAGCAAATTACATTGGGAATAGAAGCAATGGAGAAGCTAATTCAGATGTTATTTCTGATGCATTAAAAGCTGCAAATTAAATGCTGGAAACGAAAGATCTTCGTCTTGAGAAGATGGAACAGATTCAGTTTCAGTGTTGAACTTGGTTCTTTTGGCTGCACAGAGAAATCTGTGCCGGTTTCCAGCATTCAGCAGAACCGGGCTCGGCGTGAAGCAGTCTGGAGTTTGACTCGAGCTCCGCCGATCTTCTTTCGGCAGAGCTCCCCGCTGCAGATGGAGCTTCGAGTGCCCGCGCTGTGCAGCAGCCCGTGATGCAGGAGGGGATCAGCGAAGGGTTAAGAAGCAGGAGCGGTTTGATCAGAAGAGCTGAAATATTCGTAGCGCTTGTGCTTTCGGAGCCACGTTCACAGCCCGAGCACCGGGAGAAGGCAGGGAGCTGCTGGCAGGGAGACAGCAAATCACAGCTTCCCAGTGTGACCCAGCTCCGCACGGCGGGAGGAGGATGGGGCGAGGGGGGGGCAGCACACGGACGTTGCATGAAAGATCTGCTAGTCAGGGGCAAAAAATAGTGAGTCATTTTAGTCCTGCCCCCCCCCTCCCCGATCTCGCATAGCCCCTCTCAGCTCCCTTGCTTCACTCACAGCCCCGGAGGCGCAATCGTATTGTTTCAAGAGGAATTCTGCTCTGGAAAACGTCCCCTTTCTTACTCACTGGCGCTGCCAAAGATTATTGAAAGCCTGTATCTGCTGACTCCAGTGACAATTTCTATTAAGGTTTCCATAACCAATTTCTATGGTGATGCATGAACAAAAAAGAACCCCGCTTGACTTGCAGCTCCAGAGCTATTTTTACAAAGCTGGCTTTTTAAAGGCAAAAGAAAACATTTTGTGTCTAAACTGAGCATATTTGACACTGAAGGTCAGTGAGAGAGAATACAACCAGGATTCTTGATGTTTATGCATGCAGTTGCTTATGGAGCAAATTAAATGATTTAATGACCTGATGTGTCCCTCTTCTCTCTCCCCTCTATGAAATGCAACCCTCTTCATTGTGTGCCTCACAGCCCATCCCTTCACCTAAAAATGATCCTTAAAGGATTTTGTGTGGGAAATCCGCACCTTCCCTTACCCTTGCCAGGTGCAGCAATTGGAATCCCTGAAATGAGATTCAGGGGCATCTTGTGACTGCTGCTCCCATTGTGCAGATGGACATTTCTTCCCTTGCTAATCAATACCTAACAACCAAGAGAAAGATTAAAAGGTACCATATGCTCAAAGCCTTTTCCCTCCCCACCTCTTATATTTGCTGAAAGAAAGAATGAAAGAAAATAATCCTGGAAACCAGTTGGTCAGGTAAATGCAGAGGGTTAGTACCTATTGATGCTCAGAGCTTCAGGTGGGCTGAGCCCTCCTCCTCCTCCTTGGAGAGGGAGGGAGGGGGAAAAAGAGGTGTGGATGTTTGTATCTGAAGGTGCTTTTCTCACGGTGCTCGAGATAAAGGGACTGACATTCTTGCAGTGCTCTAATGGGGGTGGAAGAGTATCTGGATCCTGAATTAGGTGGTTCACTAATGTGCTATTTTTTCCAGTCCAAGTAGTTCTGCCTAGTGCCTCAGGCTTCTGGAATGGTGTTTTTATGCCACTTAAGGTCTCAGATTTGTACTTTTCAAAGCCAAGAAGATGCCGGTTGTGTAATTCCTTCATCCTCACACTGTGTTTTGGTAGACACGAGGTTCAGTCCAAGTGATGGTTTTGATTTTTGGGGTTACTTTTTTTGTTGAAATCAGCCTAATAGTGATACTCTGTGGTTAATTTTATTTAGATGGAAATAATTTAAAGCAGTACATAAAGTATTGAGATCCTGGTTGTTTTTTTTTTTGTCGAGTTTACAGTCTTTTTTTCCAATGTGGGCTGTGGTTTCATTACAGTAAGTTCCTGCTTTGGATGCAGAGACTTACGTCAGATTCACCAGCTGCTGCTCTCTCTACACAGGCAGTGTGCCAGTACCAAGGATTAGCTGGGTTACTGTTTGTCCCACCAGTTGTTTTTGAAATCTTTAACTGCAGAAACATCCTTGTGTGATGTCCCTGCAGCTCAGTGCCTGATGCCCTCCATTGCGTCCCCCCATCCTTTTTATTTTGCTTGTGTTTTTTTTTGCTTTGGAAAATACTTTAGTAAATATGTATGTGTTTTGTTATGAGCTAGCAACCTTCCATGCAAAGTCTTTCATCTCAGAGTGTTGGCTTTTTGGGAATGGGTTTCCTTTGCCCATCACAATGGCTGCACTATTCAATTACTGTGATTAAAACAATTACCAGATGGGGATGAATGACTCGCTTTCTGATAATCCAGGAGGGGAACACAGCAGCAGTGAGCAGTGCTTACCTGAAGCACAGTTTGTCGATAAAATTCCCTCCATCCATCCCACCAGGGCCATGGCTTGGAGACAGCAGCTTTGTGCAAGTCTTTCTCAGTCCATCAACTTCACTAATAAAGTCCAACTGAAGTCTTAAACTGGCTCCTAATTTAAGCTCAATAGCTATCATGGTGCTGCTGCTTGGCTGTACTACAACCAAGGCAGGCAGTGGTTTGCTTTGCAGGGGCTGCCTGGAGTACAGATGTATATCCCTGGAGGAGCCCTGGGCTGAGCACCCTGGGGACGGGGAGCAGAGCTGCACCCCTGTTATTGTTTGTGAGCTATTTCTGTGCTCCCACGAGGGCATCTTGGGACATATCATGTGTTTCTTTCTACTAAGATGCTTCTGCAGTCTTCAGCTCTCCCCCTTGCCCAAGCTAATCGTGACAGTTTTGGAGCAGGAATTTCCTTTAGGGCAAACAGCGGGAAAGTTATCGGGAGACTATGAACACTTTGATGCTTTTGTTGCTGTGTTCCCTGCAAAGATGACAGGTTTTAGCCCAAGTTTAAAAGAGAAATCTGATCTGTAACCACAGACTGAACCAGAGCAGCCAGCTTGGGCTTACAGGATCTTTGTACTTGGAGCAAAGGGGATGGTGTGGGGCCAAACACACAAGAGCTAAGGGAACTATGGGTCAAGTGAAGAGAGTCTTTGGTGCTGTTTCTCTGCTCCAGGGCAGCTGCTTCTCTCCATGCTATGGGGTTTAACTTCATTAACTGTACTAGGTCAATCAGAGCCTGTGTTTAAAGATCTGCAGAAGATTTATTCTGGAGAGGAGGAAGAACTTTCTGAGGCCCGCAAGAAACATGCTGTGAGCCTCAAGAAGAGAGGTGTCCAGTGTAAGCAAGAGAGTAGCTTTGCTATGGTTTCTCTCTTTCCCCCTAAATACTCTTCAGGCAGAGCAGTGTTTCTCTCAGACGCTGTTGTTTTACCCTGTCCTGGGTTCAGCAGCAGCAGTCATTTTTCTCCTTCATAGTAGCTGGTGATGTGCTGTGTTTTTGACTTTTGGCCTGGGAACAGCACTGATAACACTGATGTTTTCAGTTGCTGCTCAGTAATATTTATTCTGACCAAGGACTTCCTCAGTCTCATGCTCTGCCAGGGAGGAAGGGAAGCTTGGAGGAAGCCGAAGTAGGGCACCTGACCCAAACTGACCAAAGAGATATTCCATACCACAGCACATCATGCCCAAGATGGAAAAACTGGGGGCAGGAACCTGGAAGAGTTCAGTTCATGGCTCGGTTGTCAGGTAGTGAACAGTTGTGTCCTCTTCCCTTGTGTTTCCATGGTCACTATTATTACTGGTGGTAGCAGTAGTGGTTTGTGTTACACCTTAGTTACTGGGCTGTTCTTATCTCAACCTGTGGGAGTTACATTCTTTTGATTCTTCTCCCCATTTCCCCCACCCCCACCCCCCCCCGAAGTGGGGGGGAAGAAGGAGGGAGGAGTGAGTGAGCAGGCTACATGATTTGCAGCTTAAACCACAACATACCCCCAGCATTCCAGGTGGGTACAGGCCTGATGAGAAGTGTGTAGGGCTGCACCATCTTCAGTTTCAAACTTTATCTGCAGCCATGCGCAATAGTGGGAAGTGTATCTACTTAGGCTATTAGGAGTGAACAGGAAAAAGCTTTTGTTCAGATCTTTCCTGGATGCTGCAGCTATTGTCAGCACTTCAGAGCAGCAGATCATAGAATCATAGGGTTGGAAAGGACCTCAAGATCATCTAGTTCCAACCCCCCTGCCATGGGCAGGGACACCTCCCACTAAACCATGCCACCCAAGGCTATGTCCGACCTGGCCTTGAACACTGCCAGCGATGGAGCATTCACAAACTCCCTGGGATGAGTTGTGTTCATTTCTGGGTCCCTCACTGCAAAAGAGAAGTGCTGGAGTGGGTCCAAAAAACAGCAATGGACCTGGTGCAGGGCCTGGAGCACAAGTGTAATGGGGAATGGCTGAGGGACCTGACGGGGTTTGTTCTGGAGAAGAGAAGGCTAAGGGGGGAGCTTATGGCTCTCTGCAACTGCCTGACAGGAGGTTGTAGTAAGGTGAGGGTTGGTTTCTTCTCCCAGGTAACAAGTGATAGGAAAAGAGGAAAAAGCCTCGAGCTGCACCAGGGGAGGGTTAGTTTGAATACTAAGAGAAAGTTCTTCACTGAGAGGATGCTCCAGCATTGGAAGAGGCTGCCCAGGACAGTGGTGGGATCGGCATGCCTGGAAGTGTTAAAAAAACATGTAGATGAGACCCTCAGTGACACGGGTTAGGGGTGGCCTTGGCAGTGCTGGGGTGATGGTTGGACTTGATGAGCTTAAAGGTCATTTTCAACCTGGTTAATTTTATGACTGTGAGAGCGCCCCCGCAGTGGATGGTTGAACCATTTGGTCTTTGCTGTAGCATAGATTTACTGTGAGGGTGATGAGGTGCTGGCACACATTGCCCAGAGAAGCTGTGGCTGCCCCATCCCTGGCAGTGTTCAGTGCCAGGTTAGACAGGGCTTGTAGCAACCTGTAAGTGGACTACTTGGGGAATTCAGTGGATGGATATGTCTGATTTGAGGGGTTTTTAAGATGTTTTCTTAATATTAGTTTCACAAATAAGAAATTTAACATTCTTGTGCCCCCCTTGATGGGTTCTCCTGGAGGTGACAAGCCCAAAGATTCCAATGTTGGGTTACTTTTTTAACCATCAGTAGTATCTCTCTTAGTATGGTAACACATAGGTTGTCAGTACTCTGAATGACAGGGTGAAAAAGTGATTGCCTTTGACACTTTGAGAGCTGAGACTTCCTTAGCAAGCATCCTGCTCAGAAGGTATTCTTTCCTTTGTCAGGTGCCATGTTTCATTTAGTAAATGACATCTGACTCAGATAGCCCATCTCTCATTGGCTTTCCCTTGACATACAAAATCCTGCAGTTTTCTGGAAGCGTTTCATTGTCCCATATACCGATACTAAAGACTGTATAAAGGATGCCCATTTAATTGTTGAATGGCACTAAAGTTTGTTCTGTGTCAAGGGGAGAAAACACACTTCTTAACTGTAAGGATTACCTTGAGAATCAACTTAAGGAAGTTTCAAAGAAGACTGTGATAAAAGCTCCTCAGCCCAATGGGTGACATTTGACTCTAATGGTAGCCTGACCTGTGGTAGCTGGATCATGTTAGTTTATATTTAGGTGCCAGTTAATAGCATGATCTTGACAAAATGATTTTATTGTTCCCCAAGCCCTGTTTCTGTTTTAAGTGTTGCTTGTGGTTGGTAATCTGCCCTTTTGATGATTCAGTGAACGGTCATGATGGTCCATCTTGGCTCTCTGTCTTTTTTCCTTGTTTTCCCATGCCATCTTCTGAGGCCATGGTAGCACACAGATGATCAGCGACAGATTAAGTGCTGCTTGTGGGTAACCAAATGTGGACTAGGATCTGATCCAGCAAACTATTAAGCGTGGACATTGTTTTATTGATGTCAGTCGTGACTATATGTTCTTAAAGGTGAACATATGCTTTGGTGCTTTAGTGATTCAGTCTGCAAGGATACTCATGAGTATCAGGACAGTCATGAAGAGGAAAAAGATGGCGTTCCCTTACAAGTGCTTCTTGGGTGATGTCCAGCAGAACTTTTTGGAGACACCACTTGGAAATCAATTCATGTTTTATTATGGGGAAAAAATGTGACATATTTTCATAGGTCCGGTCTGACTTGACTCACAAGTTTGGAAGAGGTGCCTGTATCTGGCTTGGGCAAATTCTGCTTTTTCCTTGCTTGAGGCTTGTCAAATCATTATGTCAGAAGTTCAGAGGCCCATGAGACAGTTTCATGCTGTCTTTGGTTGGACCCGTGCTTCTCTAAAGAGAAGACCCTCTCCAAAAAGGTAGTCCTCCTCTGAAAAAAAATGCTCTTCATGCTGCCACGTTTCATTCTTACATGCTTATAATGAAATATTTGCTATCCACTTATGGTGCGTTTGTTAAAAGGAAGCATTCCCCTGTTTAAAGGTTGGTGTTTCTGAGCTTGTGCACTGGGTAATTGAGGTAGGCCACCCACCTCTTCTACTTCTCCTGTCAAAATGGGTGTTTCTTCTTCAGACTTGGGAAGGCTGGGGCAAAACAATCCCTTGTTCTCATTGTCTTCCTCTTGCAGCTCAGCTATGTGCTTAGATATAGCATGGTTCTTGCAGTAAAATACATAGTTTCATTAAACACCAGAGAAAGAAGAATGGTGCTCATTGGTATCACTTCGGTCTTTAGTTTATTGTGGCTATGGAGTTAAAACACAAAGAGTGTTCTAAAAATATGCGTAAGTTAAATTATTTAATATAATTTTCCCTTATAAATGTCATGCATATCTTATTGGTATTGCCGAAGTTGTCTGATTTTGCTTTATACTTGTAATAAAGCTATAAGTATGAGTTGATATACAAAGGATTATTCAAAGCATAAGGATTAAAAAGGAATTCCTTCTCAATGTTTTTAAGAACCCAGACCATACATATTTTAACCAATAATTCAGTAATATACCCCCTTCTGTAAGAGTATTTGTAAATAAATCAGGATGGGCCTGATTTCTTTTTGTTTAAAAAACATATTAACACAACCGCAAGGCATTTAAGCATATAAAATTCAAATGTTTGAAAAGGAGATAGCTGAAATGTTGTTACATATTGCAGATGTCAGTATGCAAGTGAATTAAACCAAGAGAATTACACTTTGTCCTGGTTTCGGCTGTCATGGAGTGAATTTTCTTCCTATTAGCTGGTAATGTTCTTTGGTTGGGATAAGATGAGAATCATTGATAAGACACCAATGTTTTTAGTAGTTGTTAAGTAGTGTTTATGCTAAGTCAAGGGCTTTTCAGCTTCTCATGCCCTGCCACTGAGGAGACTGGGAGGTGCAGAAGCTGGAAGGGGACAGGGCTGGGACAGCTGACCCCAACTGGCCAAAGGGATATTCCAGATCCTATGGCATCACGCTCAGTTTATAGATTGTGAGGAAAACTGCTTGGAAACTGGCTGAGCATTGACTAGTGAGTGTTGAGCAGTTGTGTTGTGCACCACTTGTTCCCATGATGATGATGATGATGATCACTGTTACTGTTTTCTGTCCCATTGTATTGTCTTTATCCCAACCCACAAGTTTTCTCACTTTCATACTTCCAATTCCCCACCTGTCCTGCTGCAGGGGATGGAGAGTGAGTGGCTGTGTGGGGCTCAGTTGCCAGCTGGGGTTCAAATATGGCACACTTTAAAACTGAAATATATTGGTTTGAAGATTACTTGATGGTAGTGCATAAATAGAATATTGGATGTGTTTTGTCCTGCTTTAATCTCCTATGTGAAATGATTATGCTGATGACTAAACTGCACTGAAGATTCCCCAGTTGCTCTCTTAAAACTAATACTCTTACAGGCCAGATTCCGAGAAGGGGTGCATCATCTTACATGAGGTTTCCTCTGTATCTACTAAGACTATGATGGTTTCTCTAGAACTACTAAGACAGAAAAGTCAAGTCAGTAACCTGAAAGGGAAGTATAAATGGTATGAAGAGAGTATTCTGTAAATTATAAATGACCTTGATATTAAGCTTTTATAGTTGATATCAAACCCATAGCTTCTTGGGATACTGGTGCTTTTATACTTTGATAAAACAGCATTACAATAGTGAGTTAAACTTACAAAGTGGACTTCTTGAAACAGCGCTTGAAAAAGCCATGTAAAGAGAATCCAGGTGAAGATGAGATAGATTTGGGGTTTATTTTCACTGTTCAAGATGGAGATGGCAATTAATGCAGGCTTCTTGATCTTTTTGCACTTAGTCATTCAGCATAAAGCATGAAACTCTCAATTCGAGGCTCCATAGAGCTAGTGATTGCTGCCTACTATGCTGAATAGGGCCGTTTCTGAACTGCCACTGTATCTAATCAGCAAAGAGTGGGCTGACTTCACACCAGTTATTGAAAACACATTTTCATAAGGCATCTTTGCTGATAAATATCCAACCAGAATTCTCTTGTCTGTTGCAGCATGCATTGCCATTGAGAAATGTTTAGAAATGCATGTATAATATCAACCGTACAAATACGAGTTTGTAATACTTCTTAGCATATTCATTATGAATTCTTGAAATGTTAAATTATCTCTGCCCTACAGTATATCTATGCTGAGCAAACCATGGCTGGGGGCCAAATCCATTTTATAGCTATCCAAAAGAGTCTTGTGACCAATCAATCAAGTTTACACTTCTGAAATGCCTGTAGTGTAAGCACCTAAGGCACTGTGCATAATCCATACTAAAATAAATACGATATACTATCTCTGGATGGTGAAGTCAGGTGAAATTAGACATGCACCTCTGAGGCTGTAGAAGATAAAGGAATCTGGTTCTGTAGGAGGAGATGATTGGCACGTGGTACAGATGCACCCAAGTCGTAAGGCAGTTGTACTTCTAAGATGTGAATGGAAAATTGATTGAGTGTCTGAAGGGAATGAAAGGAGAGTGAATAAGAAGGTTTTATAAATGGGATACAATCAGGCCACTGAATGAATGTTTAACTCTGGAGAAGGCTGTCCTCTCCAGCACAGTGACAGCTCCATGAACTTCAGTTGCTTCTAAAATCTACCTGGTGTTTGGTCAGGGGTATTGACTGTAAGAGTGCACAGCTCTCAGGCTTCTTATCAGACTTGCAGTGAGAGTACTGTGCATTTGTAAGTGTGCAACTTGGCAGCATCTCTTATTTAGAGAAAAGGAAACAAACTCCGTGTCATGAATGAGAAGCACTAAAGGAAGAAAAAAGGGGAGGGGAGGTGGCCTGCACAGTCTGTAGTAGGTCTGGATGCCATGGTTTATTTAAGAACCAATGAGATGAGAGACTTTACCATGGTTGGTGGTCTCAAAACTCATATTGCACCCTCCCAGTGTCACCTTCAGTAGGTCTTTGCTTCCCTTCCCAGCGGGAAGGATGCTGGCCGTGGGTGGTGGGACCAAAAGTCAGGCTGATCTGTGTTGTTACAAGCATCATAGGCCAGGGTCCCTGGATGTCCTCTGATGTTCTTGTCTGTGATGAATCTGGGCTCCAGGATCTATTCTCCAGCCAGCATCTTCACTTTCTTCTTCTGGCTCCCCATTTTCCCAGTCTGTCACCATGCAGAAGCAGCATGTTATCCATCTGTGGATCTCTCTCATGTCCATACCAGCTGCAGCAGGCAAGTAGCAGATCTGTGTTTGAGCATTGAAAAGTTCCATTTTGCTCCCCCCAATTACATGCCACCCTTTAGCTTTTACGGTTTAAGTTTTTGGTTTTTTTTACCAACAACATCCCAGCACTCAGCTGTTAGTAGACAACACAGAATTTATTCTAATAGATGAATCCAATATTTAATATGCAGGTGGGAAAAATTGCTTCCTGTTCTGCTAATCCTTGGCTGGATAACTGACAGCCTTCTGCAACTTCATTTCTAGGCTTTTCAGCTTTTGTTGATAAAGATGCAAAGAAGACAGACACGTACAAAAGGACTGTATATAGCGTATAATTTATTTTGTAGAGCTAGAACATCTAGCTGAATGTGCCATTGATTTACCCTGGCACTAATTCTGGTGAGTAGCTCATTTTGAAAGTAGCTACAAGTTGGCATATTTGCAGGAGGATTGAAATCTGGCACGCAATCACTGTTATATTAAAAACATGATGTGCAGCGAGTCTAGAGAGCCTTTGGAAGTGAGATATCAATAGAAGCTAGGAGTTGCATTGTTATTCTCAGTACATACAGCATTAAAAACCCCAACCAGAGTAAGCCGTATACGGTACCAGGAGTGTGCGGTTTGTGGCATGGACTTTTCTTGCAAAATATGTTGGTGATATTGCATTTATTAAAAAATGGTATTCAGAGCCACTTTAAAGTCCATATGGTATCTGTTATGATTGCCTTAATAACAATAGCATAATTATGGGTATTATATCTTTATGGGATTGAATGTGCAATAAACATTGTTTGTGAGCAGCGAGTTTTCATACGAGATGACAGCTGTTTTAGAACCAAAATTATAGCTTATTTATTGTGTGTATACATTGGAGCTGGGCGAAAAATAGTGGAAGAATGAAATCTGCAAAAGAACTCTTTCTTGCTAAGTATCATTTTGCAATAAAAAAGCTAGTTGTATACTAATGAACAGTGAGAATGGGCTGGTTGGAAACAGCATATTTCTGTAAAATGTGATGTTTCAAAAGGCCGTCTGGAGCTGCGGAATCTACCAAGTATCAAGTATTTTTCCCTTTTCTTGGAGGGAGAAGAGGAAGATGGGAAAGAGGAGCTCCTCATAACTGGAAAACTTTGCTAGCAGTGGGAAGTTGTAGTGGAAAACATTGAACTAAAAGAGATGACTAATTGTCACCTCTATAAAGCGGGAATGGGTATGGCCCTGATGTGAGCAGAGGGGAGAGAAAGAAGGAGCTGCTGAAGGTTCGTCAGATTCTGTATGGATCTTCTAATGGAAAGTCCCTGCCCTGTGGGCTGGCAGGAACAGCACTGATCTTCAAGATGTGGCTGTGGTAGGGTTGCCCAAGAGTGAGTTGAGTTGAAAGGATTGGTAGCAAGAAGGTTAGCTCCATACCAGGCTTCTCTTTTCGCTCTTTTCCACGTTGTTTTCTATATCTATGCCTATCTGAAGGAGTGGTGAGTGCCACTCAGAAATTAGGTACCCTAAGCCCTTTGCATGCTGTGATCTTGATGTTGGAAGTGATGGCCAGGCTTTTAGGGTAGGTTGCAGTCAAAATTGTTGTGAGGAGTACTTTAATTGACAGTTTTATGATGGTATTTACTTGTCTGAGAAACCTGTGTCACTTACAGGTTGTAGGAACTTACTGAAGGTTATGGAAAATCCAGTGTTTTAGCTTGCACATCGTTATTGCAGAGACTGTCACCTCACAGAACTGAAGAAATGCGAGGTGGGAACTTGTAAAGCTGTACTGAGGAGGTTGGGGAGAGAGGAATTCAGATGGGTGTCTTTACTGCTGCAGATAAGCTAGAGCATGCTTTCCAAGAAGAGGAGAAAGAAGTACGTACTACTTCATAGTAAGGCTTATAATGCATTAAAATTCATGCACAACTACCATGCAAACACAAGCCAGGGCTGTCGCAGATACACAAAGGAACTTCTGCACTGTGTGAAGGATCGTGGCACACAGGGAGTTTTCAGAATATTAGAAGTTTGTTAAAAACTGGTTCCCCAGCATAAATGAATGTAAAATTTCCGATATGTGCTGTGAGCAAGTGTCCCATTGCTTGTGTTTCACAGAGATCTAAAACTAGGAGTGAGAGTGACAGCTCAGATTTACCCTGCGGTGATACTCTGACAACGCTGTTGGACAAATTCCCTGTAACAGAGGAGAAGGGTTGATCAGAGATAAACTCGGCTACAAAAAGCAACTTCAGCAATTCTGAAAACCCTGAGTGCTGTGAGGGAAAAATAGCTGTGAACAGAAACTGTGTATAATCCCTGTTTAGAATAGTAGAACAGTTTGGGTTGGAAGGGGCCTTCAAAGGTCACCTAGTCCAACCCCTCTGCAGTGAGCAGGGATATTTCAGCTACATCAGGTTTTCCAGTGCCACATCCAGCCTGGCCTGGAATCCCTCCAGGGATGGCACATCCACCACCTCTCTAGGAATCTGTGCCAGGGTTTCACCACCCTCATTGTAAAGAATTTTTTCTCAGGTCCCACCTGAATCTCCCCTCTTTTAGTTTAAAACCCATCACCCCTCGTCCTCTTGCCACAGGCCCTACCAAAAAGTCTCCTCACCTTTCTTACAGATCCCTTTTGAGAACTGAAAACCGCCATAAGATCTCTCTGGAGCCTTCTCTTCTGCACTCTGAACAGCCCCAACTCCCTCAGCCTGTCCTCATGGGAGAGATATTCCATCCCTCTCATCATTTCTGTGGCCCTTCTCTGGACTCTATATGAAAGGTCTGGGTTGTGTTTTGTGTTCCTGTAGGTGATGGGCAAAGGGTGTTTGGTTGTATATGATAAATTAAAACAAAGAGGAGTGATATAGAAAAGGAGGATTCAGGGAGTGGGAAGGTTTTGAGTTGCTTAGAGTCCTAGAATGGGTCTGGGTTGGAAGGGACCTTAAAGCTCATCCAGTCCCAGTCCCCTGCCATGGGCAGGGACACCTTCCACTAGACCAGGTTGCTCAAAGCTCTGTCCAGCGTGGTCTTGAGGCAGGGAGGCATGAAGCCTTGGTGCTTGGAGGCATCATTGCTGGCATGTGCTCAGAGGCCAGGCTCAGGCTGCATTCATTTCTGAGGTATAATCCAGATTTAAACTCTCTTATTGTTTCACCAACATTTCCTTTCCTTGGATGCAACTGTGTGCATTGGGGGTCTTAGTTGTGAGGAGCTTTTCTGAGGGCTGCAGCCATGCAGAGGGAAAGCAAAGGCCTGTGGAAGGTGGCGTGCACAGGCAGAGGTATCTTAAAAAGCCCTTCTGCAAGCTTCTGGCTCCTGTGGCTCTGTGGCTGCTTGGCACCCAATGGGATCCCCTGGGATGTGCGTGGAGCGAGCAAATCCTAGAATCATAGAATAGTTAGGGTTGGAAAGGACCTCAAGATCATCTAGTTCCAACCCCCCTGCCACAGGCAGGGACA
>JASSUY010006187.1:0-43709 GCA_032466535.1 Forpus xanthops | reverse complement strand
GCCCAGGATGGGCTGCAGTTAAACTAACTGATAAGTAGGAGGACAGGATGACTGTTATGTCTGTGGTGTTAATGAACCAATTAAGCTGGTATAAGCATCTACTTTAAAAGGCTGCCAGCAGTGAAGAAGATTGTTGGAAGAAGTAAACAACCCCAGAGACCCCCACCACATTTTTGTATGCATACGATCGGGAAAATGATGTAATCCATATGTAGTCTCATGAATATGTATGTCTGTTTGGTAGCTATATAAGGACTGCTTGTGTAGCAATAAGTGGACGGACGTTAGGAGGAGTTATCCCCCATGTCTCCGGCCGTAATAAAGAATACCTGCTTGTCAACTAGAAAACTTTGTTGGCAAGTTTGTTCCTGGAGTTTTCTCCGAATCACATTAAAGTCAGTTGCGTCACTAAGACATTCAGCAGCAGTGCATATACAGGTAAGACTTCAGATTTTCACTGGCTGTGCAATATCACATACACAAACTTGACAGACTCTTTTATTATGCATGTTACAACAAAGACTTATCAGGTTATTACACAGAATTAACAGGTTATTAATGCCCCCTATTAAGGGAGATATCAGTCTTCGAACTTTACCATAACAAAACATTTATTCCACAGTGGGGGTCTGAATATGAAAATGCTAGTTGCTCTTACAATAGTTTCTGCAAAAAGAAACATGTTGATAAACATTCTTGCCTATAAATTATATCATTAGAAGAGTTTTTACACAATAGGCAACATTCTCAATGTCTCTTAAAAACTTGTACCGAAAAATAGAAATTTTCCATAAAATCAAAAAAAATCTGAAAATGTTCTGCAATAAATCTAGAAAAAGAGGAGGAATCCAGTCTTAAAATTCTGCTCTCGCAATAAACAATTTGAGACCAGTGCAGTATATTTGTACAGCTGACAGAAGATTTTGTCTCTGTCTGATTAAAATGCAAATATTATGAAAAGTATGCAAACTCCTATTTCAGAAGTTTAACCTTGTCCTTTAAAACTTTAAACTTGGGATTGTTATTCACTTTCTTATTAAATATGACTATAATATCCTCTTCTGATTTGTGATGTTCACCAGCTATGGCATAATACTGGGCTATAACCTGCATAAAGACAGAGAAATGGTTTCGAGTTAGTAAGATGATTGCACTTTCAGCAATAATACATGCAGATTACTGAAAGTATCAGAGAATCTATTATGCTATTATTCCTTTGCAGAATTAGTGCAGAATTTCTCCTGTAGTCCAGTAAGCAATAAAGAATATGCCCCTCAGTTGATATTCTGCCAATTGTTAAATAATGTCAAACTTTTTTTTGCTAATATGAGGCAGGAGTTGATGAACTTAAACGTTATGCAAAGAAATTCACAAGACCAAAGGAGATCAAAAAAGCCATGTTGCACAGTACCTTTTTCCTTAGTTTCTTAATTGAAATTTCATTGTCTGGAGCCTGTTTCAGGACAGCTTTGATGGTTCCCTTCCAGTTGAATTTACCTACAAAATGATTAGTTGTACAATATCATTAATAAAATCAGGTATTTACAAGTCTTCTCTCACAAGAACCAGCCTTCAATCACTTAATTTTGGAATGAGTTCATCTATCACAGCAGCTGGTATCTTACTGACCCTACAGCCACAGGGTACCCAAGCATAAAGTAATGTGGGCTCTTCCTGAAGATTCTAATAGGACAGACATGAAGAACCAACATACTACTTCAAAGACTGGGGTCATGGCTAGTTTACTTTTGTGCTTTAGATATTAAGCAGCAATTTTTACATAACACAGGGACAGTTCAGAAGATCCCATCTCTTTGCCCTTAGAGCACAGGTAGTCAGTCCTACATGGTACCCACTTAACAGGTCATGTTTACAAATAAATGATCTTTATGTTCAAGTACAGACAATTCCCCAACAGTAACAGTCTGTTGGAGGACAGGCATAAGTAGGTTTGTCTGAGTATCAGCTAAGATCCAGCATGGCTAAAGTCCAACTTATGATTCACTGAGCAAAAATGGGGAATGTAAGAGCTACAAGAGAACCGTTACCTTTTTTCATGTGGGCTAATGTCCTTTTGCAGAATAGCTTTGTAACTATCTAAACTCCCCCTTTAAGAATATGTTACCTCTTCCCACATTCTCTTCATCGCCATTGTTGTTTTCTGTTTCCATGTCTTCTGAAATGTTTTCAGTTTTCATTCTCTTTGTTGTAACAGGAGGTTCCTCTAGAGATAGAATTGGATAAACATACACAAAAATGTACAGAAGAAGAAACAAAGTTACAATGCAACTTAAAGTTTCTGTTCTTGCAACACGAATTTGTATTTGCTAAGAGGCTCAGACTTTATAAAGAACTGTGCAACCACAGTGTTAAAAAATAATCTGATGTGTGTATGTAACTTACTGTTTAAAAAATTCTTACTGTTTAAAAAATTCTACTTAGGTAAATTACAGAACATTAGGGCACAGAGAAAAAGCATCTTGAAAACAAGCAAGAACATAAAGTGCAGGATGGATACCTTCTGTGTGTTTATGTTTGCGTTTCTTTACATTTGTTTCCTTTTCTACTTCACTCTGCTGGCCATTTCCATTTATTTCAAATTCATTCTCCAAGCTCTCCTTTTCTTTTTTGGACTTTTTACTCTTTTTTACCTCGGTCTGGTTTTCTAATTTCAGGTCTTTTTTCTCCTTCTTTTTGTTCTTTTGTCTCTCTTCCTTTCGTTCTCTCTTATTCTTTTTCCTCTCAATTTTATCATCTGTAATTCCATTTTCTTCTGCCATTGCTTGTTCCCCAGTTTCTGCAGAATGCACCTCTTCCTTCTGCTGTGGTTTGGCTTGTTCTTTTTCACTTGAAATCTTTTGTTGAAAGACAGATTATTACAATTTTATATGCCTTTTTGACATTGCAACTTTACTACATAAGGAACATTTCCTCTATTCATAAATAACACTAATATTCTGGAGTCAAATTGCTTGCAAGCAGTAACACCAGTTACCTGAGAAACAGCACTAAATGGGGTGGCTGATTTTTCTTTTAACTGAACAGCCTAAATGCTAATTACCTTAACACCACAGAAGAAGTACTAACTTACAACATATATAATTTCTATTTGAAATAATTGTCTATGTGTTTGGGGCTTTTTAATGCAGCTAAAAAAATGGTCTACTACAGCAATATACAGAACCTACTCCCAAATACATGGCCCTTGAGTAATAATCTTAGCTTTGCTATCCCATTCCCTGACTTGGGTTTTCGCTGGGACAAAGAACTATTTACTGCCAGATGTCAGCAAAGGCACTGCTGGTTCTTTTAATTGTACTTTTCTCAACATATTTGAATTTCTTTTAATGTTCCTGGGCTTATACTGATTTTCTTGTAGAATTAATATATCCAAGTTTTTAATCACAACCTATTTAGTACACACAACTACTTCAGCAACAGTATGTTCCACAAATTAGCAAGGAAATTAGTCTACGAATGCAACATTATAACATAATCCATCATAACAATGGGAAGCAATATTTATGCTAACATCTACAAAAGGAGACTGAAAGGTTTTCCTTCCAGCATTTTTGACTGCATTCCTGTTGTACCTCTAACTTACATTTCTGGTTGCTTCAGAGAAAATATCCCAAACCTGGTCTTGCAAAGTGGTGTTGGTAATTCTCAAACTGTTCTTCATCCAATTCTGTGCCAGAAAAAAACCCAACAATTGAAAAGATGTATCTCCGATACGTTTACTTTATAAATCTCTTAAACCTCATAAAGCCTGTGCACTGTTACAAGGATATACCAATATATTAACCTCTCAATTGCCTCACTAACAGTAATCCAGAAGAGGTAAATATATGTTAATATATAGAAAAGATAATCCTCAAGCTTTTGAACACAGCTGGTTGTGTTAATGTCCTGGCAAACCTTCTAAGTCTTTACATGACGTAAAACATTAGGATCTGATCTCACTTACTTGCGTACTGGACAGATGGTCACGCTCCTAAATGCTTAGTTTATTACAAAGAAGTAAAACTTAAGCAAATATCTCAATGCAAACACCTGAAAGTCATTAGGGCTATTGCAGGAATTCCTGCTGAAAATAAAAGTACATTTCTACAGTGAACTGCAAAAAAACTTTAAATCTTCCACTGCAACATCTTACCAAAAAGAAAGAGGCTTCTTGACAGTATCCCTTTCCCTACTTAGAACATTGATTCTGTAGAAAAGCATTCTAACCTTCAGCAGCAATTTCACTGCAGGTCTCCTAAGTTCTATCTGAGTGCTTTGCAAGCAATCATGATCTTCTCTCAGCCTCACAATCTGAGGCACAGAACAGAGAGAAAAATAAATAATATATAAGGTCAGCTTGTCAGTAACTCTTTACTGACACTACAGGAAACATTTGGAACTTGCTTTGGCTGTGATGCAAAGTTTACTGCAGCTTGCAGTGTGGGGGATTCTGTTAGAATCTGAGCCACAGGAAAACTCTCAGTATCTTGCCTTTACCAGGAAAAAAACAAAAGCATAGAAATAAGAATCCTTTAGGAGTATGTCTAAGAACTTGGACATTCATTAGAAATTGCAACTATATAAAAAAAGAAATTGCAAATATATAAAAACAGGTGTCAAAAAAAGGAACAAGCCTATGTATGGAGATTAAGCTTGAATGGTGAGTCTCTGGCTTATACTGAATTAAAATGACATACAATCTTTTTGAGCAAGATGTATTTTACAAACACTGCCTTATTTGAAACTCCACTATTACTCTACTTATTTACTAATGCCCAAACAAGTAATTTGTCCCACCTTTATTAAAGAAGAGTGGTTCTCACTAAGAAAGTCTATTTGTAAGATCACTAGATGTATTACAACCAATCTCTATTAAAACATACCTGAAACTTGACTTTTTTTCTTGGAATATTATCAAAGGCACGCATTTGCTCCAGAATGTTCCGTACTTTAGGGCTTATGTTTGGCTTCTTTATTACTTCATGAATTTTCTGCATGAAGAAAAACAGAATGTAATCAGGACAGAAGCACAAAGATGCAAGGTACGTGTCCTGGTTTCAGCCATCTCAGTTAATTTTCTTCCTAGTAGCTCGTGCAGTGTCGTGTTTTGGTTTTAGTCTGAGAATAATGCTGATTACACACCAGAGTTTTAGCTGTTGTTAAGTAATGCCTACCCTGATCAAGAACTTTTCAGCCTCTCATGCTCTACCAGTGAGGAGGGGCACAAGAAGCCAAGAGGGAGCAGAGACAAGACACCTGATCCAAACTAGCTAACGGGGTATTCCATACCACAGCATGTCTCAGCACAGAACAGAGGAGGTCAGGCAAGGGCCTTGTGGCAGTTACTTGAACAGTACTGCTGCTTGAAAGGGAAAAAGGCCCTACTTCCCACTATTTAAAGATACTGGACATTGGAAAGCCTGCCTGCACTTCTGAAAATCTGTTTTCTGAAAGATTCTGTGGA
This sequence comes from Forpus xanthops, assembly GCA_032466535.1. Classification (NCBI taxonomy): domain Eukaryota; kingdom Metazoa; phylum Chordata; class Aves; order Psittaciformes; family Psittacidae; genus Forpus; species Forpus xanthops. Next base: position 38,242 of record JASSUY010006187.1, on the reverse strand, counting down.
TGTCTTAAGACTACCAGAAAAGGATGCTCTGTAATAATCCCTCACTTTTCTGTGTAGAAGGGACTTAACATTGAGGAAGGCTAACAATTTTCATAAGCAGCAGCATTCACATCATACTGCCTTTGAACAGTGTACTTAAACCATGTTCAGTCTCAACAATGGCACTGATCTGTTGATTTCAATGGTATTATTCATATGTCTTATCAAACCAGTAAGAGATAGATTAAAAATAAACAAAAGGTGCATTTCTTACCAGGATAAGCAACAGACCTACTAAGGATCTGCCACAGAAAGCTGTGAATACTGGGAAAACAGATCTTTGGTTTGATCAAATTTAGCCTCTGCTGCATCTTTAACAATTATAAACAACAGCTATTTATCATTATCTGTGTATAGTACAAACCTTACCTGAATCCACTCTTGTTGTTTAGCATCTCCTTTGTTAGTTTTGGCTTCAAAATCTTTTCCACCATATTTCTGGTCTTCACTTACACATTTCACATGTTCTTTATAATCATTACCCCTGAACAAAGGAGATTTTTAACTGTAATTCACTGAAGTCCTTCAAACTACACAAGACTTCCAAAATCAAAAAAACAAGTAAAAAATGGTAGCACCTCTCATTTAAACCCTAATACTGTCAATGCTTTTATAAGTAAAGTATATGCTTATAAGACTGCTGACATTTCTGCCATGCTACAGCCTTCAGTGAAAATTTCTGACTTTCAAAACCAGGAGTCTTCACTATAGTGCTGCTTTTCTTAATAACTCTCTAACTTAGGCACATTTGTCCATGTAACACATGCATATTAACACATTTATCTGTGGTTTACTACTCATATTGACACAGTTTAGAAACAGAAAAACAGGTAAAAATGTTTGTAAAAACTTAATTTCTAAATATATACTAATATGGTAGTGTAATTCTGACCAATGTGTAAATGTCCCCCCAAAGCAATGAATAACATAGAACTTCATCTTTGTCAGTAAATTACTGAAAAATATAATTATTTGAGGACATTTTCTTATGCAAATTCATATATTTACATTTAAAAAGCAGATAGTGGCACTGCTTTCTTCCGAGTTCTGAAAAGTGACAATCCAATCCAGAATTTTCAGTGTTACTGCCAATCTAACTCTCTGCAGTAACTGATGATTCAGAGAAAACTCCAGGAACAAAGTCGCCAACAAAGTTTTCTAGCTGACAAGCAGGTATTCTTTATTGCAGCGCCGGGAGACACAGGGGATAACTCCTCCTAACTGCCTCCCTGTACTGCCACACAGGCCATCCTTATATAGTCATTTGGGCATGCATACATACAAAAATATGGCAGTGGTCTTTGAGGGTCGTTTACTTCTTCCAACAATATTCATAACTGCTGGCAGTCTTTGAAGCACCAGCTTAATTAACATTACAGGCATAACAATCATCCTATCCTTCTATTTATCAGTTTTAATTGTTCCCATCCTGGACATTTGCTAGTCGGGATACTCCCCAGTAGATGTTTACACCAACTTAATGGGTTCATTAATATAGCAATTATCCTGTCCCTCCACCTATCAACCAATTTAACTGTGCCCATCCCCAGGTCCTGTTTTTTATTGTTTTTCCCACACTTTTTGTACTGAGGTCCTAAGGACCCAAACCTATGTCAACTACCTTCATGTACCAGTTATTTTTCATTACAAAGCCACCAAACTCAGCCTGACCCTGAACTGATTTGATGCCTCCTTGTCTCACTGAACAGTAGCAGTTGTAGATGACCATAAGCTGAAAGCACTGCCACTTGAAAATGTAAAACCCTGCACCTGTTTACTGTGTGGTTTAGTTGCCCTTCCGGTTCAAACTTAGGTGATTAAGCTTGAGGTTATATAAAAATGTATATAATTTTTAAAATACAAATACACATTATTCAGAAATTACATAATTCTAATATGCCATAGGAAAGTCTTATATTGGTGACAAGCACTGCTGAGTGAGCAAGGCTATATACCATCCTCTACCTACCAGAAATCCTTGCCACAATCCATGCAAGAAAGGCACTGACAGTTCCTGCAGATGTTCACGTGTTTTTCAACCTGTGCTTTCTTCACGGACTCTCCACACGCATTGCATGTGAAAACAACCATGCTGGCAAGTGGTCAGCAGCTTCTATGAAGTGGGTGCAATCTGTTTCCTCCCACACAAGCACAGCCCTAGAAATACAAGCTTACAGCTTGAAAGATGCACTTGAACGACTGAAAATGAATGCAGCTGTGCATCTGCCAGCAGAAAACCTAAGCAGTTTGATTTTGCATGTGCAGTTCAGGAGAAGCTAAATCGTCCTGGTACCTGTGCACAAGAACAATCAGTAACCCTGGAACCAGTACTCGCGTATTCCCCCTACCCCATGCCAGTATGTTTCTCAAGTTCACGGTTCCCCTCCACTTGCAGCGCTACCACCCCGTCCTTCCGTCTCCACCGGGTGCGGGCGAGCGGTACCTCTCTGTGGGAGCCTCCTGATGGAGGCCCGGCCACACGGGGCGGGAAGGACGGAAGAAAACCTCCTTGGCGGCAGCAGGCCGCAACCGTGCTCCCACCCGGCCCGCTACCGGCACTCACCGCTCCGCGCCTCAACCCCCGCCTCCCAACGGTCCCTTAACGACATGTGCAGCCACCACACCGCGCCTGCGCGGCCCTCGCCCCGCGACGGAAGCGGAAGGAGCTGCAGCGGAAGTGGCGGGAGGTGTGGTTGGAGCTGCCGCCGGGCGGCCGCGCGGGGATGGCGGTGGGAGGTGACTGGAGCCGGTAAGCGCTGGGTTGAGCAGGGCTGGCGCCGTCCTCTCCGCGTCTCTGCCGCACCGCACCGCGTTCCCCTCGCCGCGGGATGTGTGGTGGCCGTATCCGTGTCGTCCCGCCGCGGTGGGTAGCACTCGGCCCACACTCAGTCCTGCCCTCCTCGGGTCCCGTTGCCCATTCCGCCTCCGGTGTCTCGCCTGGCCGCGGTGCCGGCTTGTCGCCTGATCCCTTGCAGAGCCCGCCCTCCTCTCCGTGCTCGGTCTTATCCTCTGAGGCGAACGCTCCCGCTGTGCCCCGCTCCGTGCCGGGCCTTGAGCCAGGCACGGCAGCTTTAGCGTAAATAGCGGGTGTGCTGCTGGGGCTCCGCTTGCTCGGAAGGGGCTCACGGCGGCCACCTTGTCTGCTGGGGGAGTCTGAATTCAGAGGTTGTTGAGGTGCTGCGAGATGCTGGGAAACAGACGTGGTTTCTTTATTTTAAAGCGTGGTAATGCTTTATATATAAAAATAAAGATATGGCAAGAAGAGTATGATCTAGAGTGTAATAGCCCACTTTAATGCGGCAGGAGGAAGTGGATCAGGGAATAACACAGTAAACGTGGAGCCCTTAGCACTCCTGAGAATTCGAAACCGGAACAGCCGCTTTCTTGTCATGTTTAACACAGTGTGCTTTTTCTGCTTCATTCATTAGTTTAAAGACTGTTATCAGTTCTAATTGTTCTAATAGTTGGAATATGCCTTTCATATTTGTAAGTGTACAGGGGAAGAGTAACCTTTCTCTTTTTTAAAAAAAGGATTGAATGTGTGTTTTGTGGGAATGCTGCTTGTCTTCCCTTCAGCCTATTCAAAGAAGTGACTTTTAAAAGTGACTTCACATTGTATTAAAAATAGCAAAAAGTTGCCATGCTAACTTGTCTAATGAGCGAAATTCCTGTGGGAAATGTGCTTCCCTACAACAGAAACAATTTGGGAATAAATGCTGCTACAGTGCTCTTCCTTTTAAACTAAAAGGATACAGATGCAGGTTTTCTTATACAAGTGCTGTTGGTTTTGTACATATGATATGGATTTGCCTTAGAATCTAATTCTTGTCAGAAGTTGTCTAAATTGGGGTTTTTTGTTGTTATGGAGTTCAGTTTATTGGCAGCCCCTTTAGCACATTTTGGCAGAAGGTGTTTGTTGTAAGAAAATCTTAATTAAAATCAGTATCTCCTACCTGTATGTCTGTATATCTACTAGTGAGCATACTGTGGCTCATCTTTAATCAGAAAAACGCCATTAGAGCTCACAATGCAGATGTAAACTGAAGTCGGTTTCCTTGGGGACCTAAATAAATTGTTAAAATGTTACTGATTTTTGCAATATAATATTTAAGATTCATCTTAGCATTTTATTTCATTGTAGGTAATTTAAGTGATTTTCTAGCATGGACACTGTTGCTAGCCATAGTTGTCATCTTCTCCAGCAGCTACATGAACAGCGCATTCAGGGTCTTCTCTGTGACTGCATGCTGGTGGTGAAAGGTGTCTGCTTCAAAGCACACAAAAATGTATTAGCTGCTTTCAGTCAATATTTCAGGTATGTGTTAAAAAATGCTTCTTTTCAAAAAGTGAACTAAATGCTATTGTTTGAGGTTTTCTCTGAGAAGGGTATCTTTCTGTGGTAGTTGCAGACTAAGTAGTTGCTGGGTGTAAGGGAGAAGGTGAAATTTTTTTTGTCCAGAGATACATCTGTATTAAATCTAATTAAAAGCTGTGGCCATGATAATTTATTTTCTAGGCATGTGTAGCTAAATACTGCACTGGTTTAGTCTGGCATTTTCCTGATCCTTACTTATGGTGTCTCATACAATGGACTCTGGCATTCAGTATTTCAGTAGGAAAAAAGTAACTGTTTACAAGGAGCATTGTAGAGTATGTGAACAGAGCCAAGTAAGAGATATAATTGATGAAACAATTCACATTCTCTGCTTACAGATAACATGAATTGTTTCATCAGTTATCTACTCAAAGTAAAATTAGACTATGCAGGTTATTATTGACTTTGTTTCGAACAGATTCTCAGAGACAACATTTGTGTTTTAAAGGTGGGCCATGAAGCTATATCACTGGTTTCTTTCTCCTCTGTATAGCCCTCATTGATCTTCTAAATTGTGAGGAATGCTGGATCTCCAAACTTAGTGTTTTATGTTAGCTTTAAGTAACCTATTAGATCTGGCAGTTTTTAGACATTGTTTCTTGAAACATCTCTAAAGCTTGACTACCGATTCTGACATAAGAAAATTATTTCTATGTTATGACCTGGGAAAAAAGGTTTTTCCTTTTTGTCTTCTAGTGTTGTAGTCCTAATGATTTGAAATTATGTTTAAATACTGAATTTTGAAAGCAGTTAAAAAGAACTAAACCCACAATTATTTTGAAAATTCAGTAGGATATAAGAGAATAATTAGTTTGAACTCTCTACCGAGATCATAACCCCAGTTCATTATAGTTCTGGTTTTAATTTAGCTAGTGTGGGCTGGATTTATGAAAGAATTTGGGTGTGGGCATTGGTTTCAAGGTAACCTCTGCATTTCTAAAGTTTAAGCCTAGTTTAAGCTTCTGAGTTGAAGCCTCTTATTTTCTTAAGATTCAAACCTCATTGATACTATGCCCACCTTTAAATAAAACCTAATTTGAGAGTAGTCATCAGGTTCAGGGCGTTTCCTAGTGTAGGAAAATAGCTGCATAAGAGTGACCTGAGCCCATATATTTATATATATCATTATTTACTGTGAGAGTGTCAGGTTGGAGACTAGGGGGTTTAATGGAAGAGTGTGAAGGTCCTGAGGCAGAGTACGAGCCCACTCAATCTAGGACTAGTTATGCATGTGAAAAACTATGGCTCTTATGCTAAGAATACTTTACATCAAATAGTGAAAAGTCTTGTGAGTTCAGACACTGGATTCAATCGCAGTTCTCTGTGTATTGGTTGGATGGCTGTTACAGGCTAATGTACCTGTACTCTTTATTATTCTTTTACTTGGTTCTCATACAGTGCCAGTAAAAAAGTGTGTTCTTTGCATGAGAAAGAATAGACTGAAAGTGATGACATTATCTTACCTACTATTAGTATTCTCTCTTTCTCTTGTGGAGAAAGAATTAGTAATATGAAATTTAAAAAGATTTACTGATGAAGTTTGATGGACAAGCTCGGTTACCAGAAGAGAATAATTAAGCTAACTCTGAGGTCTGTCTTCTGCTTTTTACTAGAAAGTTTTTCTTGTCCCTTTTCATTTGCCGTGATGGAAGGAGAAGCACCATTCTGAGTCAACCAACTTTTGCAAATAGTCCATAAATACACTGCTGCACCTAGTATGTAAAGGATGTTGGATAGGAAACCACTTATATAGGGTCTGATTTTGAGACATTAAAAAATGGAAAATTAAGGTTACATAAGGGATAGCTTGCTTTGATATATACTAGTATACTTGTGTAGGACTAATATGTAAGTCATTGAACAGTTTTGGGTTGTTCATCTGCAAAAACAGCAATGTAGATAACACCATATAGAGTAAATTGTTGTTTCATGCTAGGCAGTCTGAGGTATATGTGTGTTATTTTTTGTAAAAGTGTTTGTGAATTATTTGTGTTTGTGACTGAATATTTGCATTATTTTATCAGGACCCTTTTCCAGAATTCTTCAGGCCAGAAGAATGATGTCTTTCACTTGGATATTAAAAATGTAGGTGGTATAGGCCAAATCTTGGACTTCATGTACACCTCTCACCTGGACCTTAGCCAGGACAATGTACAAGCTATGTTGGATATTGCACAGTGTCTCCAAGTGCAGAATGTGCTGAACATTTGCCACACCTTTTTAAAATCATCTACAGCTGTAGAGCAAACAGCCAGCATGCCTTGTAATAGTGTATTTTCACTGCAGAATACTTTGACTGCAGATACTAGCTGTGCCAGTGACAGTTATGGAACAAACCTATTGCATGAATGCTCCTCTGACACACAGGCTAGTAAAGTCTTGAGTGACCACCGTTCTCAAGCATCACAGTCTATTAATCTTCATACACCCTCAGGTGATGGACAGAAACAACCACAAGACTCCTTAGATGGCAACTGCTCAGAGCTTCCATTTAAACAACCAAATTACTATTACAAACTACGCAACTTTTACAGTAAACAGTTTTATAAACAAAATGCTTCCTCTAATCATGAGAGAGGAGCAGAACAACCCTTTTCTTACAACCCATCTACAGAAATAAACACAGTAGAAAACAGTTCTTGTACTGTCAACCACTCTGAGTGTATTCTGGAGACCTCAGATCATTTACCGTCAAACTTCCTGGCTCAGTCCTTGAATGAAGCTGTTCCAGAGCAAGATGCAGAAAGCACACTTGCACAGCCTACCAAACAGATGCAATTGAAAAAGGCAGTACACCTCAAAAAGTTAAATTTTCTAAGATCTCAGAAATCTGCAGAGCAGCCACCTGAGCCTAAAAGAGATGAGAGCAGAGTAACAGGAGTAATTGAATCTGTAAATGAAAGTACCATGGACATGATGAGTATAAGAGTTACTGATGAAAAAGAAGCTGAAGATTTAGCAAATTCTGAGAATTTTGACCAAACTGTTGAAACTGAAAGATCTCAAGGTCCTTTGGAACAAGAAGGGCAGTCACAGACTCTTCAGTCTCAAAAGCAATATACTTGTGAATTATGTGGGAAGGCTTTCAAACACCCAAGCAATTTGGAGCTCCATAAAAGGTCTCATACAGGTACAGTTACCAATAGCTAGGTCTACAGACCAAATATTTCAATTAAAGAGGATGTCTTGCAGTATCTGCTGATTCAGAGATGCTGATGAAGGGTTTACTTTCAAAAGGGGGCTCTTTTAAAAAATGATTGATCATGCAGGAATGAAGTCTGAAAGAGCTCTCCTTCATATTTGTTTTTAACGTTCTTTTTCCAAGTACTTTGTGTGATATTTCAATGAAATCTTTATTTTTGTCTTGCATTTAGAAGAGGCGTTTCTAGTCAGTTTGTCAGATGGCCCGGAAGTTTGAGTCACATAACGATAAGTGTAAGTGGATAGGAGATAATAAAAGAAGTGTTCTAGATGATGACCTTGGTTCTTTCTGATCACGTATTCGCTGTAAGATACAGGTGATTAGGGCTTGGTGGTAATTTCTTTTTAAGCTGTAAAAATAAGCTCTGTAATAATTTTATACTTTTTTCCTAGTATGAACAACTTTCATTATGTTTCCCCAGGGCATAATGCTCTTGCAGATAAATAGGCTGCAGAGTGAATGGGAATTTTGAATTAATTTACTTTGTCTTAAAAACTCACAGGTAGTATTATTTTTAAACCTAGCATAGATTTATTTTTAAGGATCTTTTTATTTTAGTGAAAAGACTTAGTTTAACGTGGGAGTAACTAATTTGTCTGTTCAGTTTAACCAGCATGTTGCATTATATTTCTACAGTTTTAGATACGCTTTTTAAATGTTTACGAATTGCCTTAGCTTGTGACACTGTTGATTCAAGGTCACTGAAATAGCTGATAATCTGTTGCATATTTTTTGCCTTTCTTTTTCCTTGTATTAAGTATGCAAACACATTTGTCCTATCAAACAAGCATCCCTTTGTATTGGTACTTTGAAAGTAAATACAAGTCCCTTTTAGCAGACACTATTTTCTTTGACTAATCAATCCTTAGTATTAAAAAAAATCTTTCCAGAACCTGGAAATAGGAACATTTGCATTAGTTCCCTGAAGTTTTCACTTGGTGCCTTTGACTACTTCTGAATGTTCACATTACTAATCCTATTTTATTATCTTTAATTTGATCTTCTGTGAAAGAGTTGCATATGTCTCTTACCTAGATCCTCTCTTTGCCTTGTACTTTTTTTTGATCTTTTATCAGATTTGAGCTGACGTGAGGTATATTTTAATATCTTAAAAATGTCAGGAAAATAGGTGATCAGGTAGAAGATAAAGCATCTAGAGAAGTCCCACCTGAGGGAGAGGCTCTGAAGTCAGTTAACAAGTAAGTTTGTGGTAGAGAATCTGTGTGAAAGAGAAATCCCAACTGTGAGAAACCTGTTAGAATTTTCCCTTCTTTAGACTGTAAATCACTGGAAGAAATCTGTGGTTTGTGAGTTCTGCCTGTTAAACTACTTGGGTTTTTAAGAGTGTGCTGCCTGAGTGATAGACTTTATTACTGTATGTTTCTGAATCTGTTAAACCATGTTTAAACCCCATTTAAAACATGAGGTTCAGAGAGTAGTTTACCTCTTTTAATGTATTTTAACTTAAGGGTCAGGGGAGTACTGGGTTATAGAAGAGACTATAGCCTAGATTATAGGCTATACAAGTGGTTTACAAATTACTTTTTTTTTTCTTAGACACAGCATGGCCAGCAAATGCTTATGCGAGTAGGAAGTGGGAAAAGAGGAAAAGGGTTGAAGTAGCTGTGCAAGGTTATTTATGTGTTGCAATTAATTTCTTTGTTTTTGTTTGAGGTTTATGTACTTACGCATGCTTCCACTCTACTTAAGCTCTAGATGTTGTTTCACATTCCACAATACTGCCAGATATGAACTAACTTTATATGTTGTGTAAAATAATGTGATCCTAGACTTGGTTTTGTCGTTGTGGTCCTCTGCTAGTCTGAGTATACACTGGATTCAGGAATTCCTTGCTGCTTTTCATACATTATGTACTTCCAATAGTGTTCAAAAAATTCCAGACTTGAATGCTACTTAATGTGCCATTAATGATGTTCTAACAGCTTGTCAGTGTTAAAATGACAAAGTTTAAGAGCATAAGTTTAACAAATAATGAGTGCATCAAAAACGGATGGGAAGTTGATGAAGGAATATGACTAGACAGGCCTGTTTGCTTGACTGTTATTTTGGGATCATGTTAATTTTTTTTCAATATCCAACAAGTGCAAAAAGAGTATTTGGAAAATTGCAATGGATAGTAAGTAGGATGTGTAGCTGAAGGTATAACGGCACATCTGTATCATTAGCATTAGGTATACTGGTGGTTAAGTAATGTAAGTGTATGCTAAAAGACATTTCCATTCATTTGCCCATTCAGAAAGTATTGCAAATTGCTGGCTAATCAATTTGATTTAAAGCATTAATTTTCTAGAACTAAGCAAGAGTTAGCAAGTATTTAAGTATTCCAGTGCTTACTGAAAGTTCTCCAAATCTGGCTTTGCGGGAGAGGTAAAGGAAGCAAATTGTTAGAATCAGCCTTTCACAGTGGTAAGCCAGTTTTTAGCCTAGAAATGACAAGTCTTTCAGCACAAGTGCTGTGGTGGCCTGCTTGTCAAGAAAAGGCATATGTGAAATTCTCTGAACACTAGGAACCACTAAAGAATTTACAGGCTAGCATGATTACGTTGGTGAATTTTCTATGTGAAGGACAGGCATGTTGTGCTCAACACAAGTCATTGTATTGGGTTAACTAGCTGTTCTAATTGTTAAGGGAATCTCTAAACAGAGCTTATTGCATTGACTTTAAGACTGATTTTGACTTGACTGAATGTTATGATTTGTTCTTTATTAGATTGACCTGTCTGAAAAAAAAGGAAGCAAGCATCTCTCTTATACAGTCCTTACCTGCTTAGGAGCATCCAGGGGCTTGTGGGGTTTTGGTTGGGTTGTTTTTTTTGCCTGTAGTTTTTTTTTCCCCCCTCTCTCTTTCTTTGTTTTGTTTTGTGTTTTTTTTTTTTTTTGTTTGTTTATTTAGTAGTTTTTTAAAAAAAAAAAAGTTTCAGGAAACATCCTCCTCAAAAAGAAAAAAGAAATCCAAACCCCAACCCTGTGGAAAGAACATTTGTATTCTGAGCTTTGCTTGAGCAAGTTGACAGCATTCCATGCCTGAGAGGATTCTGCTCCTCACCATTGTGACCTCTTCAGGAACACTGCTTCTGCCTTCATACCTTTTTCCTCTGGGGCTGCCACACCTGCTATGATCCTATGACGGTGTACTTAATCTCTTCTTGTGGAGTGTTGAGTAAGAAGGATTCAACAGAAGAAAAAACACAAGCAGTTTAAGGGTTCAAAAGTCAAGTCCCCTGGATGTTTGTTTAAGCACTGTCTTAACTGCAGTTCAGTTACTACTTTTCCTCAGATTTTCTCTATTGCTGTTGATCCAGCCATGGTCTTTGAGAAGATTAGTTGGTTTGTAATTTAATGCTGGTCATAGAATCATGGAATAATTTGGATTAGAATAGACCTCTGGAGGTCATTCTCTGCTCAGGGCAGGTCAAATTAGATTGAGTTATTTTGCTTATGACCTTGTATAGTGTAGTCAAATTTTGGATATCTCTAGGAACAAAGAGATTCCACAACCTCTGTAGCAACCAGTTCCAGTGTTTGTCCTCAGGGGTCAAAAGTTCTTTTCCTACATGTGATTGCAGTTTCTGACCATTTAACTTGTGTCTATTGCCTCCTGTGGTAATCACCATGTATCTTCAAGAACAGCCTGGTTACGCGTGTCTTCCCATTGCATGTGGAGAGCCGTAAGATTTCCTGTTGGCCTTCTCAAGGCTCCAGAACAGCCTCACCAGTGATGGAGAGAGAAGAATGACCTTCAGCTCACTAGCTGCAATCTGACAAATATGCCATAGGAAGTACATAGCCACACTTTACCTGAAAAATTCTAGACCGCTAGGAGTAATTTAGTGTTTCTGCTAGAATTCATTCTTGGAATAGGCTACTTGATGTGTCCAATGGTTTGACATTTTATACGGGTGCAGAGTTGAGGTTGCACACAGCCTACGCGTTAGTTTTGGGAAATAAGAGCCTCCCATTCCCTCCCTCCTTCTCGAGTTACTTCAGAATGGGGTTTTGTTCAGATACTAGTCTGTGTCAATAAGAACTTGGGTGTGGGGTCTTATTTAGTGTAGGTAATTTCTGCAGAAATTGCTGCTTGTGTGTTTTATCTTCCATTTCAAATTGTCTTAATGCTTTAACACTTGTCAGAGGCCTTCCCAGTTGCCGCAAATCTTGCTCCCTGTTGATCTCATTTATGTTTGTGTTGTCAGTACCAGAATTTTTAGTGGTTTGCAGATTTAGAGCCCTAATGAAATCAAGCCTCAACGCTCTTTGTAGTTGGGTTATTGGTTTCTTAGGTTTTTTTTTCTTTTATTGAATAAAAGCTTTCTCAAAACTTGCTGTAAGATTTCCATTCTTCATCAAGTAGAAAAAGTAGATGCAGCCTCAGGTTGTCAGACTAACTGCAGGATTGCTGTCTGTGAAGCCAAGTAACTGTGTACGTTTACTCTCTGCTTTAAAATCTGAGAGTTGCATTTAATCCTTGATCCTGAAATACGTTGAAAGAACATCACCTGTATTTGGCAGCCAGGAAGGAAAACACCTGGATATTGTATGTATGGCTCATAACACTTCCAAGAATGAAGGAAGAAAACTGATGTAGAGACTACCTGCTGGAAGAGTTGGCTGCAAATGCCAGGAGGTGTTCTGTAAAATCAGGAAAATTATAACTTAAAGAGTAGTCAGATTTTTGATTCAGCACCAAGATAAAACACTGTAAGATCTCTTTCTTTTTCTTTCTGGAAATGCCTGCATTCAAAATCACAGGGGTTTACACTAATTTTGCTTCCCTGTACCTGTGGGCCAGATTATATCTGTCATTTTAACATAGACTCATGGAAAATATCTTTAGAAGTCTCTGTTATTGAGTTCAGTGGTATTTGAGCAGTTAACTGTTTTAAAAATTCTAGAGGATGCGCAGAGATTTTTATCAACGTGTAAAAACCTGGGAACTAAGAACTGACAGGGAAAAATCCTTTTTGAAACACTGAAGAGGAGAAAAAGGGATTAAAAAAAGACACTTAAACTGACAGCTGACAGAGAACTGAAGTACTGTGTAGTCACATTCTGGATTGAGAATTGAGTTATTTTCAAAAGCTAAAGTGGGCAGTGCTGATTTTTTACCAAAGCTGCTCGTGTGGTTTTGGAGATTCAAGAATAGCAGTATAAATTAAAAATTATGGAGCAAAATACTTGGGTTAATTATTAGATACTCTTATATAGGATGAGAATTTGAAGGCAAATAGGTACTTGCTGGGAGGAATGGCTATGTGCTATCAGAGATGTATGGTACGCATTGAACAGAGGAAATGGAATCCTTCCAAATTAGTATTTCTGCATTCCTCACTCTTAAAAAGAGTGAGCCTTTGTGTAGGCAAGTGGGAAAACTGGTGCACTTCCATAGCTTTTGTCGTTGTTGCGTCACCTATTCTGCTCTTCCAGGAGGTTGGGTACCCCTTTCATTTGGGGGAAAAAATAAAAAGAATACAAAACATTTTCATTCATATCAAAACTCCTCTACCTACTTGTTTGGAAAGATAAATTTTGTTTCTGAGCAAATCTACCTCACAAGCTGAATGGTAAATACTTCCCCTTGTACTTCGTCCCTTGAATTTCCCTTAATATACCGTACTTCCCCTTAAATATGTGGTAAGTGTTCCTTGGGGGATATTTTTGCTCTTACATTACATATTGTAAAAGGAAGCAAATTTAAAACATTTCTATTCTATTGCAACTATTAGAAGTTCTATGTTCTGTTTCTTCTCCTTTTAGGTGAGAAACCTTTTGAATGTAACATTTGTGGGAAACACTTCTCACAGGTGGGAATATTTTATATTATGGTATTTACACTTGAAAATGAAATGCATCTGTGTATTGATACTAAAACACTTGGGTATATGCTTCTAGATAAAATATTTTTTCTTCAAAGATGGCCTTCACTTTAGGGATAAAATATTAAAGTGTCTTATTTGAAAATAACATGTTGAATGTTTTGGATTTTTTTTGTGTTACATTTTGTACCTTTGATTCTGTCTGCTCTCAGTACATGTTATGTATTTTACCTTCAAATGAATATTTAACTCTGAAAAGCCACAACTATATTTAAAATACAGAGAGCAGTCTTAGTCTGTTCCTTTGCCTTATGCTTAGGGATATGTTTTTAACAGCATTTTTGCAGTGTCTGAAAAAAATACAGGTTAGAATTTTATGTAACGTATTCACAAGAGTTTCGTCTTCCTAAATGGTGTGAATTATTAAGCAGGTTCTTTTTTTGAGTCACATAAATTTATACCCACATAAATCCATATAATTGTGCTTCTTGTGTGAAGAACAGCAGCCTGTCTGAAGTGACAGAACTCAGCTAGGATCTAAAAAAAGTCTTGTCAAATTCCCAGTTTACATAGAGGGCCTAAGCTTTATCTGTCTTAATTTGCCTTCAAGTGCTTGTTTCCTGCTGTGGGTACAGTAATGATTTTGTATTTCTACAATTGTCTTATGTTTCCAAGATGTCTATTTCTTTTCTGTTTTCTTGGCTGGGATACGTGTACCTAAGTGTGGGAGTCAATAGAGAGGTGCATATTTTTATAATGAGATTAAATAATAATTACCATTGAATAACTTTGGTCTTTCTTGACGGTCCTGGTTTAAGAATTATGTGGTCTTTGTCTACCACACACCAGTGTTTGCATTTCTCTTGCTCCAGTTTTGTAGTCCACCAGTGGGAAAACTTTGACCCATGATCTGGTGCAGTTGCATCCATCTGTTACTGAATATGAACATAACACTGTGTCCAGTGAACAGTACTGTTTCACCGTGCTTATGAAGCCGTTTTGAGCAAAACAATCTGCTTATTTGGCAAAGAAAGTGCATTTTCATTCATTTTGATGGCTGACCTTCTAGTTATTAAAAGAAAAAAGTGGATATTTCGGAATTCCATTAAACGTACTTTTGGGAAATGGAGTGGTGTTCTGTACCATTTCTGTGGGGAAAGAGGGAATAAAAAAAGCTGCATGTGCTCAGAGTGTATGACAGGCATGACAGACTCCTCATGCAACATGCATTGCTCCTTTTCAATTAAAGACGAACCCCAGTAAAACTGGAAATTTCCATCTTTTAATTAAATGCTCTTAAACAGCTTCCCTCCCCTTTCCATTACCTCAGCTGCCCAAAGATACAGGTAGATACATATCGATAGGCAGTACCTACAGGTCCAGAATAAGAGCTATGGCATTCAGCTTATGTGCTGCAGTTATTTCTCTGGTCATAAAAAGGGCCTTGAATGCTTCCAAGGTACATGCATTTGAATCATGCAATTAAGATGCAAGGGTAATTACTGTCTATTTTCTGTTTAAAAGACATCTCTGGTCTTGATCTCAGCTTGCAGGCAAAGAAATAGTAATACTTTTCTTATTTGAGCCTTCGTA
This sequence comes from Forpus xanthops, assembly GCA_032466535.1. Lineage (NCBI taxonomy): Eukaryota > Metazoa > Chordata > Aves > Psittaciformes > Psittacidae > Forpus > Forpus xanthops. The sequence continues at coordinate 23,199 of JASSUY010006187.1, read as the reverse complement.
TTTTGTGCTTCTCAGACAATGCAGTTGTGCCTGATGGTATGTCTGTTCCTGCTGAATGTAACTGATGTTCTGTGTGTTGGAATGTGAAACAGAAAATTAGGGAAAATTGACATAAGAACTCATAGCTTGGAACAAATAGCAATAAATGACTTTTGGACAGAAAAGTTCATTTTGCATTTCCAAGCCAGCATCTTCCATTACAACTGCGGAGCTGTTGGTATGTGGTGCTTGTCTGGCTGGTGATCCAGGATACCATGGGGGACCACATGCATTACTTCCTCCACTTTGAAAGTGTGTCAGTTACAAATGGACCAAGCCTAGCATTTCTCTAGTAGTCTCCAAATTTGTGAGCAGTGATATACTGCAAGTATTAGTGAAAGGATTTTTCTGAGCACTTGTTAATGTCATTATGAGGAAGTGACAGGCTTGTAAGGAACAAATGGATCTACTTGCTACTCTATAAAGTGTTGTTATTCTGGCTAAAAGTCCCTGTTGAGAACTATTTCAGAATAATTGTTGCACTTCAAATTCAGCCTCTGTCTTTATCCAGAATAACTTTCAAATGCTGTGATATGGTTTGTTTTGTGACATGGATAAAGGTAAAGGTTCTGTCTTTCTTACGTTTCTCTCAGATGAACCTCTGCATAAAATCCCTTGTCTTTGCGAAGCACAAATTGTTCAGTGGTTAGTATTTTCCTTCCTCAGAAACAGGAGCCTAATGCCTCTCTTTAACTGTGGTTCATTATTACAAAGTTTGGCTTGAGAGAGCAATGGTTCAATCATACTGTTGTCTGAAGAACATTGCAGGGGTTAAAGAAAGTTCTCTCAGGGTTAAAGCGGTGATCCATTTAATATTGTCCTCTGTGTCTGCAGTGCCTTAGTTCTGGTATATTATAAACTCCAATTACAGTGATTGTTACAGAACTGGGAGAGGAAAGATACATAATAGAAAATAGTTATTAGTAATCCCATTTGTTAATTTCAGTACTTTCTGTTCTGTTTTCTTTTGGAGTGAGGAAATATTTGTAGGTTTGGAGCCCTTGGATTGAAAAATGTTTACCCTATTCTTTTCTTTTTAACCTCCTGGTAGGTGAATTCAGATGCCCTAATGTAATATCATTTTGTTTTCATGACAGGGAAGACTAACATGAACCATACTAGTAATAAGTTTTCAGTGCAATCTACGTAGTGTAATTTTAATTTATAATTGGATCTGGTTTCAACTATATGTCTTTCTTTTTCCTTAGCATTTGATTCCAGGTTTTTTTTTTCTTATTTTCTGTTCTTGTCGGTGTATAATTGCATACATAAGCAATTCGATGTTGAATGTGTGGTAGTCTTTCTTTACTAGATAAGAATGCTTGAGTTCATACGTGCTTTGTATCTTCACTGCCTTAGAATTAGAAATAAAAAGCCAGTCTCATGGCTTCCATGATTGCCTTTTTGTCTGTATACAACAACAGGCTAGCTGAATTTAAATGTTTAAATTACTGTCCCTTCAGGCAGGTAATCTCCAGACACATTTACGTCGACATTCTGGTGAAAAGCCATACATTTGTGAAATCTGTGGGAAAAGGTGAGTAGAACTGTGCATCTTAGTAAATTTAACATGATAAAACTAGGGGCCAAGAGCAGAGGTAGCACACTGCTCAATTTTGTTTAAAAGACACTTTAAATGAGTACTGATTGGATTAAAATACATAAATGCCTCCAAGTGTCTTGTTGCAAGTCTCAATAATAAGTGAACATGTCAGCACATATATAACCTGTGGTCCTACTTAATTTCTTGTGTATTGGTGTCTTTACTTAAGGACATATTGTGTGTATTTTGAACAGTGTGACAGTAAATCATGTGGGTTTGTACCTTTCTGTTATTTGGGCATAGTATTTTTGTTACGTTTTATGGAAATTATGAGTATGGGAAATTTCTGTCCGTGGTTTACAGGGATAGAAAATATGCTCATGTAGAAGTAGCATTAAATGGAGAATAAATTAGTAAAATTAATAGTGAAAAGGGTCTTTTTGGTTGGTTGTTTTTCCCTAGCATAAACTTAATTGGATGTTACTCGATTAAATTTGTTTCTGTTAAGTGCATCCTTTTATCTGTGGATCTTAATCTTTGTTCATAACATCAGGCATTCATTATAGTTGTTTTCCACAAGATAATCAGTATAGGAGAATAATGGTCTTACAAACATCATAATGGGGTTTCCATATTCTGTTACAGATTTGCTGCTTCTGGTGATGTTCAGCGTCATATTATTATTCATTCTGGAGAAAAGCCTCATTTGTGTGATATCTGTGGCAGAGGTATGTAAGAACCAAGGTTTCTGCCTCTGAGGATTTTTGATTGAAATGCAAGGAGTCATTTTAATCTCAAGTTTCTGTTGTATTTTTGTAGGATTCAGTAACTTCAGTAATTTAAAGGAGCACAAAAAGACTCATACAGCAGATAAAGTGTTCACCTGTGATGAATGTGGGAAGTCATTCAACATGCAACGAAAATTAGTAAAGCACAGAATTAGACATACTGGAGAGAGACCATACAGCTGTTCAGCATGTGGTAAGATTTAATGTGCATGGTTTGGTTGTGTCTGCTTTTTAAATAAGTAAAAGTTCCTATGTCAGCAGAATAGCAATTAACCAAAATGGCTTTAAATTGAAATACCATGTTGTGAAAGCTTGTCAGAAAATCTGTCTTGAATGCTTCATAGTCTTTCATTTGGTGTATTAAACTCCTTTAGCTGTTGTAAAAAAAATTGAAAATGAATTTCAGTTGAAGAATGTGAAAAGGAAATAAGAAGAATCAACACTGTACATGTACTTGCTGCTGCAAAAATGATGCCTTTTCAGTATGGTCCTTTCCGATGGAAATCCAGGTTTAGCATCACTGGGTTTTGGTGCTGTTTTTTTCCTCTTTTTTTCCCTCGGTTGATTTAACTGCATTCAGCCATAGAGTTTGATGATAACAACCTTTTGCTTCAACACCTGGAATAAAATCAAAACTTGACCAGTGCTTCATACCAAAGAACATCCATGTTCAAAACTTGCTAGATACGTCATACTTCCAGGTGGTCTGAAAATGGCTCTTTGATCAGTGATTCATCCTTGTATAACAGTTCCCAGAAGTTACATTATCTGTCCTTACCTCATACCTTACTGAGCATCCTACTTGCTTTTCTGCCCTTAAGCTATTTTGGTATAATTTCACTTATGTTCTGAGGAATCTGCTTTGGCAGAGTGTAGCTCCTCCAGATAATGTCCAGTTGCAGTATATTTTATTTGTAATGTCTTGAGGCACAACAAAAGCGAATATTACCAAAAGATCTTGCAGAAGGAGGAAACAGAGACATGCAGGATATAAAAAGTATAAACAGTTGTTTTGCTGACATTAAAATAGGCTTATTTTGATCTTGTTTTGTAGTGCTTTTTGATTATTTTTCATTTTAGCCAGGTCATCTTGCATTGAGAAGGCAAAAGTTATGCAAAAAGGATCTGATCAAGCATTAAGAATTTTGTATTCACATTATGCAGAAAACCCACATGCATCATTCCAGTAATTCGTAATCTTCCTGTTTAATGGCTTTTCTGAAGAGAAATCTTGGAAGTAGAATAGAAAGTATGATTCTGAAAATTGAGACTGCCATTTTACTGAGCTTTCAGGTAATACAGTTCATTTTAGTTGGTATCTATTCACACAAAATAAAATAACCTTTAGCCTAGGTAAAATGAGATAAAATCACAAATAGGTACCAGCTTATTTCCACCATCCGGAAGAATTCTGGAAATCAGTGCTTTCCGGTTCTTGTTCTACAGTTTGCCTTGCTTCAGCCTCAGTTTTCTTTGCGCTATGGTAATTGAGCTTGTTTGAGCCTGTGGTTCTGAAGATAGCAAACAGTTGAATATTTTATTGTATTCCAGTATTTACAGCAATAAAAAATTTCAGACTTGACCCACTCTCTGGCTAGAATATAAAAGAAATGGACTGCTGCATTATGGTAGCTCAGAGTTAAGAAAAAAGCTTTGTCAGCACTTTAAGAATAGTTCCTTAGTAATGAACAAACCATTACTTTCTGTGATGCAATTCTTGCTGAAAGAATATATTTAGAAGCTTATCCAGGATACAGGTTTTCCAGACAGACAGATTGAATTGCTTGTTTTTATTTTTATCTCCACAAAGATTGATACAAACTGAGGGCACTCACAGCTTTTAGATACTAATGGATTTTCCCGTTTCTGGAGACTAAAACTAAAGTACCAGTAAACACAAGTTAGAAAATCAGATCAAGAAGAAGAAACAAGTTATTGTAAAAATAGAACTTGTTTGAACCAGCTCTAGGTAAACAAAGTGCCATGATAGGGACATGCCATCAAGTGATATCTTCTCTAATTAAAGCATGTTTATGCACTGGTATTAAGAACAAAATCGTAATTGGTCACTTCTGTCTTGTAGGGAAATGTTTTGCAGGCTCTGGTGACCTGCGTAGACATGTGAGGACTCACACAGGAGAAAAACCCTATACCTGTGAAACCTGTAACAAGTGCTTCACCCGCTCTGCTGTGCTGCGGCGGCACAAGAAGATGCATTGTAAAGCCACTGACGAAGGTCCAAACACACTAGATGAATTTACTCAAGGGATTGAAACGTCCGACCTTGACAAGTCTCAGAGTTCTGACTCTTTTGGCCAAGAAATGTCTGTTACCTTGTTACCAGTGTCTGTTAAATTTCCCATTCGCCCAGCTGAATTTGATAGTTCTTCAGATTCTTACTGTAAGCTGCGATCAATGATTCAACACCATGACTCAGCAAACCAGCAGAAACTGAATGTGGATTCTGCTAAACTCCCAAAGGCTCAGCCCCAGCAGACTCCACCACCACCATATAGTTACGCAGATGTAGATGTATCTTCTGCAGAAGAACCCTTACAGTCTGATAATATTCCTATGATTCGTTCCTCTATGGTTAGCTTGGACAGTCATTGCAATGACCCCCTAGGCAGTCGAGCACCATCTGCTCTGTACAAGAATAATGAAGGACCATTCTTCTCCAGCATGAGCCTCTGGGGTTTAGCTATGAAGACTTTGCAGAATGAAAGTGAACTGGAACAATGAGGGCTCAGGTGACTGCATCAACATTTCTTAGAGGCATTTCATGCTAAAATGATTGTGATCGCATAGCAGCAGTGAGACTCCAGAGCTAGTTTTTAAGCCAACTGGCTTAGATACTGGTAGAAATCATACACATGCCCAAAACCCAGTGTTGGCTGCCTTTACACTGCTTCTCAGCACGGCTTGGGGGACCTTTGTTCTGTGACTGCACTGTGTAGCTCATGTGTTGCTGTGATTTACTAAAATTAGCTATTTGATAAATTTACCATTTGACTTGGTATTTTTCACCTGATAATGGAGGAAAGGATAGTCCAATGCCTGATTTCATATGGATGCAATTGCAAGCATGGTCATCAGAGTTGTGTAAGGGTGCAGATACGAAAAGAGGAAAGTCCTTAACACATCTCTAGTGAACCTGACTTTCGGTAGTAGCTTTCTGATGAATAGGATCATTGGTTTACATGACTTGAGTATTGTGATATGAAATGTAAATGTTAAATACCTGACAATATTTGTGATAGTGCAAAGTAACTGTATATCTAGAAACTTTATTTTTTTACAATAAAAGCTTTTTTTTTTAGTATTTTATAAACTATTTTGCACAGCAGATTATTTGTACAAGGATCATCTGACCAAAATCAGGAAATGCGAATAAAGGGAAGTTGTTTTACTTTGTATCTTAACTGCTCAATGTGTTTCATCTGTTTATGGAAGATTTTCAGTAACATAATTCCATCCGTTCCAGGTATCTTTACAATGCTAATGGGGATACCACTGCAAGAAGAGCTGCACTATAAATTCAGTCAATATACCAGGATATTTCATTTCAATGAATTGGTGTAAAGCAATGGGTAATTAATGGAATGAACAGCCTGCTACATGATAAGAAAGTCCTACAGGCCTTTTTCTGCTTTGGTGCTTTGAATGGTTGTGTTTCATTTTAGTACAAATTTGTTGCTGCATTTCAAACTGCTTGCTACAGTCGCTTGGGTTTTACTGGCATAACTTTTTTCCATCCATCAACAAGTTCTAGCATTGTAGTTTCTGACATGACATCCTTGTCCTAACCTTTTTCTGAACTTCATTCACAGACTGGAAAGTCTGAAGTACATACTACTCATTTCCTGTAAGGAGTATATAGGCTATGAAGTAGATTTCAGTGTTTTACATCACCTAACAAGATCTGGTATCACCACTGTTTAATAACACTGCAGTTCCTCTGCTGAAAAATCAGGTTTATGTAATCTAATAGCTGGAACTGTCTGTTAATTAACATGAGATGTCACCTTTCCCTGATATTAGAAATATATTGTCACTTCTATCAAACTAAAGTACAAACATTCAAATCTGTTATGGTTGTCTGGTTCTTGGTAGAATAGGAATGTAGACCATGGGTGACTTATAGTCCACTGCTTGCATTCTGTGAATGTTCAGAGCCTGGAAAATACAGTGCTTTTTCATATTTGTAGAGTGCTCTTCACTTCTTTCCCCCTCCCTGGAATTCAAGACTAGCTGTTCAGCTTCTTACTGTGTTAACACCATGCATTGCCATTTGTGACTTCCCTTCCTTTATTTGGCTCCTTGCCTCCCTGATTTTAGCTGCTTTCACCCTGAGATGAAATGAGAAAAACAGTGTGGCTGGCCAGAGCATAGCACCCCTTAAAAAAGGGGCAGAACGTTACACTGTGTATATAAGTCTTGAAAGATACGAATTTCTCTCAGCCATCTAATGTTATGAAAAACTTTTTCCCTACATTAACAGACCAGTTAAAAGAAAAATCCCAGATGCAATGGAGAGCAAATGGGGTTTTTTTTCCACCTTTGTTTTCTTGTAGTGCACATCTATCAGGAAACTCTAGAACATCTGTATTTTTCCAGCCAGCAAAGTCAAAGAAGCTTTTGCAGTGCCTGATATTAAAAACAGCATGTAGGCCGGCAGAACACAGCCCCACTTAGGCTTAAGCAGGGAACACTGTATATTTGAATCTCTAGCGCTTCCCTCATTCATTTTCTTTTACATTATTTATTGGTGAACACTGCAGACCTTTGTGGAAATCATCCTCATAATATTCAACAAGCCATGTATTATGGTTCTGACCCTGACCATGTGTGCTCATGCTCTCCTTTGCTCTGCTTTCCTTGCACTAGTGCCTAAGGCAGAATGTGGGTATCTGCCAGTCACTTAGCTCTGCAGCTCTCCTCTTGTCAGAAACTATTTTTGCATTTACTTATCCCAATAGAAAACAGAAATTTGATGCTGTCCCCACGTGGATTCTGTTGTTTGGAGAGGACAAGTCCGCAATTTGTGAGCTTCCTAACTTTGGAGTTGCCTCTGGTTTTGCAATGGTTTTGCTTTCTCTGTTGTGTTTTGGTGGAGGCAGTACAGGATAGGTTTAAAACGGACCATGCTACAAGCTTTCTGCTCGTCTGTTGACAAGAATATTGGAGGTCTGTACACTTTGCTTTGGAGGAATGTGTTATTGCTGAAGGCTGTCTTAAGGTGAAAATGGCATCTTGAGATGCTTGTAAGTACATGGATTAGATTGCTCAGTATCAAGTGCTTCGTGCCAAGAGGACAGCCATGCTGTGCTAAGGGTAACTTCTCTTGCTTGGCAGTATTTCTGTCTGTGAGGCGGTTTCACATCAAAACCATGAAGGTTCTCAAATGTGCTACCAGATTGTGACTATTGTTTGTAGCTTTGGAGGGTTTGATAAAACACCATGTTGTAAGGTGTCATCTTTGAGAAGGAAGCAGAGAAAACACAGGTAGGAGAATGCAGTCCCCTCTGAGTGTGCAGCTGGAACCAGAAGAAGCAGGAGTTGCAGCACTGGTCAGGAGCACTAAGAACTGTTATTTCAGGTTGGCTTGAAGGAAAAGCTGAGAAAGAGAGAATTTAAAAGGTGAGTAGATAGATGGGAGTCAGATGGGAGAGAATGATTTTTATGTATGGAGTAAGAAGTTTTGGAGTAAGAAGGCCCATCCCTGCAGCCACTTTGCAGTAAGAATATCACTGCCTGGCTGCAAGAAAATAATTTTCTGCCTTTAAGTTTCCAAAATCAAATATGTCAATATAGTATTGTCTGAGCTCTTCGTTCTGAGACCTCTAGAAAATTCCCTTGAAATAGGGTCTTTTTCTGCATCCTGATAATTTCCATAGGTCTGTAATGAAGAGGATGTTTGGAAATAGCAAATAGGGTCTGATAGTCCTAATGCTGGCACTGCTGGAAAATAGCAGCTACCCTGTGACTTTGAATAGCAGGTGGAAACCATGACAGAACTCTTGAACCAACAGTATTTCACAATCAGCAGAGGCCCATCCAGGCTGTTGTTCATAAATACCCAAAGCCAGCGTGCTGAATGAAGGCTATGAATAAGCGTCAGTGGCTAGGAGGAGGCACTGCTGAAGTGCCATTATAACTGGTGTAAATGGCATACTGTTTAAAGAAAATGTTTTGGGAAGAGGATGTTAACCAGCTTGGTACAGTAAACTGATTAATAGGTATTACTTACTAGACTGTCCTGCAGTTCAGAGCTGCTGTTGGTTCGTCTGACAAACTTGAATCACTTTTGTTTCCAGAAGATGCAGGTGACTGCTCAGGGTTCAGTGCAGAGATACCTCTGTCACCTGACTGTGCGCAATATAAAACAAACAAGAGTAGTGGCTAAACTTTTGAAGGCGTTACTGAAGGGTTTGGATGATTTAAGTTCATTAATCCTATTCAAAATGTAACCTGCCATTTTTATGTGGTTATGTTTTCTGTGTGTACATAAGAAAATGATACCTCATAGAATTCAGTTCAAATAACTCCCCCTCAAAAAAAAAAACAAACAAAACCAAACAACAAAATCCTCTGCATAAGACTTACAATTTAGTTTAGTTGGAACTGAAAATAAAAAGCTGTGTAAGGAAGGATAACTTCACTAGGAAGGACTTGCCACTTTATTACCTGTTGCCATCGAGCACGTACAGTGTTTCTGTGGTCTGAGGCTTTATCTGCGTTCTCTCATTCTCTTTTTAAACCTGGCCTACTAGATGATACACAGTTTCTTGAATTCAGAGATTGTGCTGTTGAGCAGAGCACGTTTTATGTTTCTATGGCTGCTTAAGCAAGCCCAAATAGGCTTAAACTCATGTTGATAATTTTATAGGGTAAGTAATTGCTACACAAGAAGTCTTCCCAAAACATCCAAGTGGCATATACAACAGCAAGACAAATTTAAGACAAAATCAGTGTGAAGCAAGTGGAATGGCCCCATAGGCCGTTTGCTTCTGGAATCCACTTTTTTCTTTCCTTTCATTGTTTTCCCCACTGTGGTAGCTCCATTCATACGTGGACAGCTGCATTCAATTCTTGTTGCTCACTTCACGCCACTTACCCACCCCTCATAATCCAGACCAGAGGTTAACATATTCAAGCTCAGTGAGGAAAACTGTAGGGTAAACAGAGTCCCACATAGTTGTAAAGTGCTTTAAAAGTCTCCAGGCTCCATGTTTGGGTTGTGTGCTGTAATTTTGGATATTTAGCTTTCTTACTAAAGCGTTTGAGAAATAACACATAAACATGACAAGAAACAAGAATGGTGCTGCTTGTACAGAAGACTTAATAGAAAGCAAGTAACCATGAGCTTTACAGGCAGATTTGAAGGAGGAAATTGTGATAGCTTGGAAAATGTGTTCCAGTGAAAACTGAATGGTTTTAAATGCAGCTATATTGGTATTAGCATTCAGTATGCAAATGACTTCAAAGTGACCTGGGCTCCACTGTGCTGCAAACAGATTTCTTTGTATTGGTACACACAGCCTTGTGCTTTCTGGTCCATAGCCTTATTCATTAATCCTTACTGACATCTATTATCGAATTTGCCTTCTCTAAACAGTTGGTTTCCACCTCTGTTATTAAATCTCCATCCTAGCAAACAGATAAAAAACACCTCTAAAACCCAGCCTAGTGAGGACACAAGCTAGTGGCTCCGGCATTGTTTTTTCTACAGACAGTAGCCCCACTGTTTCAGTGTATATTTATTTTTGTTGGTAGTTGATATTCACATGTGTGTTCAGATCTGACAACAGTTTTGTTCTCTTGGTGAGGGAATTTTTCCTGGAAGGTTACAAAAGCCCATTAATGCCGCTGCACAATGCGGTGCTGAGGAGCGTGCATGCATGAACTACAAGTCTGCCAGCTTTTTGTGATGCTCTGCAGGGGACAGTATACTGAAATAAAGCCTTTCAGACCCTTTTAATGTAGTTCTGACCTTCCACTCTATATTAAACAGATGACTGGAACCAGAAAGATAGGTCATTGTGATTGCAGTTAATATTTGTAAGGACCAAAGCAGCTCTCAGCCTTTGAGGTAGAAGGGAATCATCTTAAGTGTGAAAATGTATCATCACAAGAATGGAGAGGATCAAAGGAAGGCCAGCTGGTGCTCGGACATCTTTTCATAACCTTTATTACAATGCTAGAATACACTAACCTCAATGGGAAGTCCATTCAGTTGATGTATTTCAAATAGATAATCTGTATTCTGGTGAAACAAAGCTAAAAAAGCCCCTTCTCAAAAGGGGGTGGTCGACATAAATTTGCCCATGATTTAATCATATTGGTTTTCTAAAATCAGCTTAGCTTTTTCGATGCAAATAGATGAATGTATGACATGCTTATTTTAGAAGTGCCTGAAAATTTGTATATTTAAGTACAGAGAGTTCTGGCTGCTTTTACTGTGGTTTATTTCCACTTCAGAATAAAGGCCCTCTGCATTTTCACTGCCATGCACAAAAAGTAAGGCATGGTATTTCAGGGAAAAACTATACAAGAGGACCATAAGCATTAAGTCATCCAGGAGGCGTGTATATGTGGAGTCATGAAAAGGCCAGGGTAAAGTCTGCACAAACACTGAAGTCTGGGTTTCCAGGAAACATCATACCACTGTAAATATATATCACATGAGTAATATCAAAGGAGACAGTCAATGACAATTGCTGTTTGGTGATAAACTGTTACAGTAAAGTCCTGTGTCCACAGGCTGAGGGCTGTGCTACTGGATCCATGCTAAACGGATAGGGAAAGGCAGTGAGAATGCAGGCAGAGACCAGAGGTGTCAGGATATTTTTCCAATGGGGAACACCAGAGATCAGTTGAACATCACACTCAAGTGTTAAATGGCTTAGTCATTACTTTTAGCTTTTGGATTTCAATTAATCACTTTCTGAATTTGTTCCATGAATCAAGAATGGGGAAAATATTCCTTCTACTTGTTGAGCAGGGCCTTCCAACCAACTTTATGGTGTTTCTGTCTGAAGATTGAGACCTGTGTAAGAACTGCATTATTTATGACGTTAAGCCTTGACAAGACATTCAACAGTCAGTCTCTTAATATTGCAAGCCACCAAATGCACAAAAGAATGTTGCCTTTTCCTACCCAGAAAGTGATGGCAGACAGTCATCACATCAGCAGAGCAACAACTGCCACCTGTGGAATTGGTCTGAGGGGCACTGAAGTTCTGACAGCTTCAGGGGATGCAACAACTTTGTTTCAATTCAGAAGTCATTAAAATGATTCCTAAATTCTAAAGCTCAGAAGAAAAGGTATTTAATTTCTTTTTCTCCAAGTAATTTGCATGTCAAATCTCTCTCCCTCTCTCTCCTTGTTGGTGATGTCTTTCTCAGCAACTGTCTAGTCATGAATCACTCCTGTCATCTGAAGCATATTTTTAACACTTCTGGACGTGCTCTAAAAGCAAATTCTGTTAAGCAAATGATTTGTGCTGTTTTTCCATGCACTCTCTTCATTTTCCAAAACCTTTCATAATCATGATTTTACAAGCTGGGTCACAGGAGAATCAGGTACTGCAAAATACAATCTTTTGTATTTGTGAGAGTATCATAATGTTGCATCAAGTTCTCATATAAAGCAGATCCATGTGACTGGCAGAAGATGTGAAATTGCCTGATGCTTGAGAATTGTGCTTCATTAAGATTCACATAAATGTTGCCTTTGGTTTCACTCACTGTAGTCCGCACCCTCTCAAACTCAAACCTCATTTTGAGTTTAGGAATTAAGCATACAAAAAGAAAATCAATGCCAAAGCTTAGTTCAGGTGCTGTCACGGTGAAGTAGATTTAGATTATACCACGTTTGCTTTAGAGCAGTTGTTTTACAGCCTAAAATAGAAAACATAAACATGGAGCCTGATAAATTATTTGTCTTGTAATCATGAGTTTCAGATCTACCAGAAAAAGAACACTGACCAAAAAGGTTTTGATCTTAAAAGCTTTTCTGCTTTTCTCATCTCTTCATCTGGCAGAAGGATGCCCGCTGGGGCCTTAGGGCACCAAGGATCTTTACTAAGTGCCTAGGAGGCCTTTGGAACGATCCAGTAACAAGCCAAATAGGAAGAAAAGTGTATGTTGTTCCTCTGCTGGCTAGTAAGTGACTCTTCTGGTAATTTGAGTATTTGTCAGGAATATAAATGGTTGAGCTCTGTATCCAAATGATTACATTGGCACACGGGGAAAACAGGAATCCTGATTGTGCCCAGCTGGGAGTAACTTTTAAGGCTTTTAAATACCTAGGACCAAGTTAGTTTTGAGTTTTCCAAAGCCTAGAAGCCATAACCCTAAAGGATGCTTTTGAATGAAGTCCTCATGCAAGTGTTACACAAGCACTACTCATAAGCCATGCACTTTGTGTTTACATCTGGAACACTGTTTTTCCTTTCTTGCTGCTTTTATGTCACATCCCTTTGTATTTTTTAAGTGCTTAGAATAATCCTAGTGTGACAAAATGCTAAATAATTATCAAAGTCTAGGACATAAGATGATGTTGTGCGATGTAATTCTGATAAGGAGTCCTCTCATATGTGGACTGCAATATGGATGAGCATCTCAAGTGCTCTGACTGTCCTGAATATATAATTTTGTCCTTGCTAGTAACCTGGCAGTAGTGGAATCATCAAAGAGTTACCACTGTGGAAAGTTTTGCTACAAAGAAGGAAGCTTTGTTAACCACCATTAACATTACAACTATTCAGCTGCTCAACTATGCCGTTTGTGCTGTTTGCTCTTTCTCAAAAGTTCTTTCCTCTGTTATTCGGTAAAACCTACCATTAAGAGGGCTTAGCCCTTGGTATTGCAAGAAAAGCCTGACATATTGTAAGTGCCTAGAAATCAGAAGACAAAAAGCATTTCAAAACACCTTTAGCTATGTTTAAGTAACATTCTTGAGCGTTAGGATATACCCACGCGATTTCTGACTGTGGTTTGTATGGAGTAATAGGTTTCTTCATGTCCCCCTTATGTCTCCATGAATTTAAGCAATTTATTTTGTCCCATAAATCCACCCGGCCAAATTTCTCTCTGATGCCATTATGAGTTCTAAGTCGGATTGACACTCGGCGGCGTAAACCCATTTGTCCACCGGGTGGCAGTGAAAGCCCGAGTTAAGAAGGGGATGGTCCCTGTGGCTGAACTGCTCCACGGCGGATCCTGGGTGTCCGTCCTTGGACCTTCCCACTGCACATCCCAGGTAATCAGACTATGGCTCTATCCATAGTGATAAACCTCACTCCTTTATGTTAGAAGCTATAACGTGTTACCTGGTTTGCTATCTACATTTTCAACAAACTGTAACAAATCTATTTCTAACCCTTAGGCATTCACTTCCAAACAAAGCAGTAGATGGCATTGCCAGCAACAGCCAGAATATGTCTGTGATCCAGCCTGTGGATATTGCGATATGTGATAGAGATATAATTAGTTTTATGAGGCAATTTGCCATGAACATGTGCTCATACCTTACGCCTTAATGCTTCACAACTGTTGCCTTTGTTGCAGGTTGTTGCACAAAGTGAGCCAGCTACGTAGCACTCACACAGTGGATCCCCTGGCAGCATTCCATTGGCTCTGTGGACCTCTTACTGTTTCCTGATACTGTTTTCTAAAGAAACACTAAATTACTCCTTTTACTTAATGTGAAAGGATGCTCAGCACACTAAGTAACCTTAACACTACTTTATTTTGAACTTATTGGTAACTGCCTTTTGCCATTCATTCATTGTATGATGCCTGCCTGCCAACTCACGTCCTAACATACAAAGTCATTCCCCACTAATTATCCCTGAAGACCAAATGTCTTGATTTCTACTTCTGGCAAGAATCTGAAAGCATTATCGTGAAACTGAAAGGGCAAAGATCAGAGGAACGGCATAAACAGTAAGAAACCCATGTTCAGAATAACTACGTGTTTGGAAATGGTACAATTGACATTGCTTAGCTATACTCTCCCCAGCATGTGAGGACAATAGTTTGAAAATCAATAAAAAAGAATCTGAACGTGTACATATTAGTAACAGATGCTGGTGAAACCCTACAATTGGTTTTAAGCCTACTTAAAGGGCTGGCATCAGTAAAGGTACCTATGAAGTGTTAGGAGTCAAATAGTATGACTTTAGTAGTGCTTTAGCTTTACAACCAAACTACATTTCATCACTTTCCCATTTGTGGTGAGGGTTGTTATCACTACAACTGGTATTGCCATATCTCTCAAAAAGACACCCTCCCGTACCTACTGATATACAAGTACCCACAGACATATGTAAAAATGTCTTTAAAAGTTGGCCTTCAGTTTCCAACAGAGCTGGACACTGGTGTTCTTCAGAGTTTGTGTATAAAATGTATGTTGCATTGGTTTGACTACTGAGGAACACATGAACCATATTTGCCATCCATTTGCAGTCAGTATGATTATTTATACTTGACGTAAGTGTAATTTTTCCCAAATGTGAGGAAGAATTTTAATATGGATTAAATGCTATTCCCATGCTGTGGGGAGAAGCAGCCAGTCCCTGCTGCTGGTACTTCTAGAATGTTTTATGTGCAACGTGCAATATGTTTTATGTGATATCTGCAATCCGTAGCTGCACAGTAGGACTAGATTTATAGCACAGATAGGATAGTGCTTGAATGGCTGATGTCCTCGTTTAGCAGAAGTGATGGTTTCTTCCTTGTCTTTGATGAATATTTCCTTATGCAGCAGTCCTTTTTGACATTCTAGTAGTTGACATCTATGTACAATGGTTTGAGATAGATGGAAACGAGAACAGAAATATCCACTTGCTCCACTGTGCCTGGTGAGCTGTTGCTTTATGATCTTATGACTATCTGCAAATTTTATTTTTGTTATAAGCCAGTTGGATAGAGTTTAGCTGAGCAAAATGCCATCAGGCAGTTGGGAAGGTATTAAAATACAACTCTTTGGACTCCTTTGTAGGGATTAGAACCTGGAGATTGCCACTAAGCTCCTACTGTGAATTAGCTTGGCCACTCCAACACTTCTAAAAACATTGACCTTTTCTGTCTCTCAAGCCTCGGGCCTGCTTTGCTTTTCATTTGGAATTCAGATTTGTCTATAATGGGAGATGGAGCAGGGAATTGTTAGTTCATCATGGTCCAATGCTTTGAAGACACAAGGTGTTTTTGGAAGCTGCTTGGTACAGTTGCTCATATTAGCCTTAGACAAAAGAACCTCACACTTGCTGTCCACATCCTGCCCTTAGCCAAGCGTTCAAGGAGCTCTCACTCCCCTCTTGTTCCCACAGGGCAACTGGATGTCTTTACTGCCAGTTCTGATTGAAGACATTGATTCAAGAACCCAATTTAGGGAGAGTCCTGAATGTGTTTGGCAGATTTCCTCAGCTGCTGTACTTCAGCACTCGGTGGGAAGCCTGTCTTTCTGCAATTGTTCCTTGCTTGTAATTTGTATTTTCTATTTTTCACCGCATTTTCATTTTGACTGATTCTGTTGCAAATGTGCACCACGTTTAGAGATATGATTGATTTAGAATTCATAAGTACTGGGTTTAGATTTCTTAGCATCTAGGGTGCTTAATGCCCTCAGTCGCAGCTTCCTGAAGCACATAAGTAATTCAAATATAGTGGTGGCAATGCTGCATAATTTACAGAATAAAAATAGTTTTAAAGTTCTTAGATCTCTTGCTGTGAAGTATCAGCAATCCTGTTCTAGTCAACATCTGTGCCGGCTGGAAGTAGCTGGTCTTGGTTTCACTTTTTTCAGCTAGCAGAAAAAGAATTATTCCTGTGGGAACCAGATCCTGCAGGGTTAATGCTACTGCTTTGAAGTTACTACTGATACTGCTTGCTACGTCTTTTTGTCGTTGTTTTTCAAAGTATCTTTTCTTGCACAGATTGTCAGTTTAAAGGAATGCAAAATGGGTTACAGAATAGGAAAAACTCTGCTGTTTTAAAGCCATGATAAAGCTCTAATCTTACAAAAGAGCGTGTGATATGCAGTGCACATGAGCTATGAATGAGATTTTGCTTTTATGGTCCTTAGTAGCAGGCAGGAGTTGAGCATGTAAAACCCTTTCCATCCAGAATACAAAACTAACAACATTTTGTGTTAATAGCAATACATTTTAAAGTCAAGAGTGTCCTTCCGATACTGGTTAGTTATACAGTTCTACTTCATTCATTGAGTTACTCTATTTTATGTGGAAATGGCTCAGAGCTGTGCCATGGAGGTTCAGACAGGACTTCCAAAAGCAATTCTTTACTGAGAGGGTGGTCAAACACTGGAACAGGCTTCCTAGAGAGGTGGTCAATGTCCCAAGCCTGTCAGTGTTGAAGAGGCACTTAATAACATGCTTTAACTTTCAGTCAGCACTGAAGTGGGCAGGCAGTTGGATTAGATGATCACTGTACATTCCTTCCAAATGAAATTACTCAATTCTTTTCCATTCCAATCTATTCACTTTATTGCCTTGTTCCAGCTTCCCTGAAAAATGTAATAGTAGTAAGTACTGAACCTTGGTGTTTAGCAACATCTCTGTTTGCAGTTTTTCAGTGTACTATATTCAAGGCTTTATTAAAAAAAAAAATTAAATACATGGGAAACCTGTTGCAGTCTAAGCATCTAATAATTCACTACTCCCTAAAAGGAATAATTCATCCTTTCAGTAAAGGTAGCTGGCTCATTCATGACTTGCTTTGCAGGCTCCCTCTTATTTTGACTTATTAGTCATCTGTAGTGAGCAGATGTTTGTACATCCTTCCCCCCCCGTCTGTGTCTTTTGACATTTAGATATCTTTGTAAATAAGAAGCATATTTAAGAGCCACAAAACAACATGTTTGAGAACTGCCATAGTCAATAAATGAAATCCCTGCAGATTAAGGTTCCTTTGTCACTCGGCTGTTTTGGAAAAGTATTCCCATTTTCCTGCATCTCTTTCCATTAATTTCAGCTTTTTTTCTCATCATATATTTAAATATTGAACAATTATCAAAAGTGGTCATTAATTTCCCGTGCCTCAGATTTTAAGTGCTCTGATTACGTGTGGACCTTGACTGGCTGGCTCCCTTCCTTTAACTTTCTTGATGCCTTTCTGTTTCCCTGCTAAAGACTAAGAGACCCCAAAATCACTTGGTGCTTTTAGCAATTTCAGTCACTGGATACTGAAGTGAAAGTGAAATCTTGTTAGAATTCTATTACAAGTACAAATTGAATGAAAAAGCACAGCCACAAAGATACAGAGCTTTGAATTTACATGTACATTAGAAACAGCCTGATTGCTTTTTTTTTCCCCTCGACAAGTTCTATTTGCAAACTGAAATACATCAAGATCAATGACATGTGCAAAAACTCAAATGGCAGCTTTTGAAAAATTGCCCCATTAACTTGATGAGTTTCTAATTACAGTAAGATGTAAAAGCTTTTCTTCCTCGTGCTATGTAGGATTTTGTCCTAAGTTTTTAAAGCCACCCTGCTGTTAAAACAGTTTAACTGCAGTGTTTGAGTATAATTTGTCCTATATTTCTTTTGCCTTCTCTGAGGAGTTACATAACTTTGTAATTTCTAATGACTTTTCCTAAATATAAATCGTGATGTTATACTACGCACCTCCTTTGGCTCCAAACCAATTAATCGGAGGTGGTTCAAGGCCAAAGAGAAGTCTAGGATCCCATCCTGCATTCCTGGTGAAAGGTTTGTTTATGTACTTTTTGTTTTAAATAAATGGTTCAGTGGCTAAGTCAATCTTCTGCTGAAATTGATCTTATCCTTTAAATTTAACACTAATACTCTAAATTAATAGAGGATCTTTTGGACATCTGCATGACCTTGTGTTACTTAGATGCTGTTTAAAACCCATTTGTATAATGGCCCAAACATTACTGTGCTTTCCTAAATCAGATAACTTCAGCCATTTAACTGACTGTTTAAATCATAAGCAGAATTAACTTGGGAAGAGATCAGTAAAAGATCAACCTCATTTCACCCCTAAAGCAGTGCTTCCTTGCCTTTAAGTTTATCCCATCACTGCTGACTCCTCAGATCCCTCTGCCAGAGCTCTGCCTCCTTGTCATCATGACTGTCACCTTTCCACTCCAACTTCGGAGTGTCAGGCTGGTAGCCGGGAATAGCAAGAGGCACAGAGAAAACTCATCTGTCAGTACTGCCTCTCCCCCAGACCCAGAACATTCATCTCCCCTGCTGTGTTTTGGCACCTTCTCTTCACCAAAAGATGAATCTGCAGGTGTACAGATGGTGTGAGGAGGTATGGTACATGATCTGCCTTGCAGCAGAATTTCTCCCTTCTGTTGCATCTGCAAGCTCAGAGTACTGACTCTCAGAGCAATCTTTCTGGCTTCTATGGTGCTGTATCTCATGTGAGTATATCACTGATGTTTGCTTCACCATTTGAGAAATGCTTCTCTTGAGAATCTGAGTGCTTAGAACTTCCTCTGTCTCAGTGTTGTTCCAATGTGTGGAGTATTTTCTTTCTGAAAAAATCCTGTTTGTATGTCTACATATATATTCAGGATGATTAGCATTAGGAAGCCAGGCTAGAAGAATCATTTGACATTTTAAAGTATTTCACAGCTTTCCAGGGACCATTTCTCAATTTTCCCCAAAGAATTCAATATCCTCTTTTTCACTGATTTTGGAAGTAACAGATACACATTCTTCAACATCAATACCTTTATTTCCATTCAGTAATTCTACAAATACGGCAGTAGATGTAAATCACAATTTTTCATATTGCTGTTTTCTATCATCAACAGGGTATCACTTTTGTTCACGCACAGGTTCACTATCCATTTATCCATTAACCATTTTGGCATGAATGCAGTAATTCTGGAGCTGCTCCACATAAGCCTAGCAAATATGGAAATCAGAAAATGAAATCCTAAAGAGGAAGTTCAGTTTTAGCTTTGTTGTTGTACCAGTGTGGATCTACTGGGCAGAAGGATGGACTAAAGGGGCTATATACACCTTATTACCTTCTGGTGAGATGAACTCAGGGCAGTAGCATGTGCTAGTAGCCATGGCGATGGCTCTACCTGTCTGACATTGCCATGCCTTTCTTGCATCTCCTTTGGTGCATCACTTGCTCTGTTTCCCTATTGTTGACTAACAATATAATTTCTAAAGATAATTGGTTCATGAGCATTCATTTAAGAATGCTTTTTTTCCTTTGGTTGTTGTGAGTAATCTGAGATACTGAAGGGGTGGACCACTTGATGTGTTAGGGTAAATAAGCTGCTGGGACACCTGGCAAACAACAATAGGTTGTTTCTTCTTCAGCTGCATTTGTCCCTTTTCATGAACGCTTATGTTGCACAAGCAACTGCTGCATTGCACTGCATCAGCACTGTTCCTAATCCTGATTTGGAAACATCAACTGTTAACTTGACAAAGCGTGACACATGGTATGTTGAAGTGTTTTCAGCTGCACTAACATAACAAATTGTAATGGCTCCAGAAGAGCCATTTTAGTTGATTGTGTCAATAAACTACAACCCACAAAGAAAAAGATGTGGCCAACATGGATAAATCATCCTCAAATCACAGACAATAGGTTAATGGTCACAATTTTTGCCCTCATTTTTAGAAAAAGTATTTTGCAGGGAAAAAAGACTGTAATTTCTAGAGTTTTTGCCTGTGCTTAATCTGAAGTCTAACCCTATGGCACTTCCCATTTTACAGTATTTCCTTCATTGCCATATGTACACAGCGTGTGACTTTATCCTTCATACTTCTGCTACAAAATGAGACGTGTTGTCAGGTCAGATCAAAACACTGTGCCATGCAATTGGTCTTTCTTCAGCTTTTGTGAGCTACAGACCTACTATTGTTTAAGGAAGACTTCTGCACCATTTCCTGGACCAAGTGCTGGCAGACAGAAGCATAGCACTACTTCTTTTTTTTCCTTTTCCTCCAGTAGTTCATCAGGAAGAACTGCATCTGCTTGATGGTAGTGCAGATTTTCTGTTTTCATACTTAGGCTGATGGTACACACAGTTGAATTCTAACCTCACTGAAACCATTAAGGTTTCAGAGTAAGTAAATCAGGGTAAAATCTGACTTAATGAGTCTGGCCCTTAGGTCATCAATTCCATGCTTTGGCTGCTTTTTCTGCTACCTGTGTACTAGTCAAAACCCACATGGAGCTATTGTGTTTCCTTAGAGATCACTAACATTAGATAAAGATTGCTGGCCATGACACTTAACTGCCTCAGCAAGGATGTGCACTATTTGTTAAGCACCTTGAACCTGAGTTACTATGTAGAAGGTACAGAGAAACGCAGCCTTTTCCCTAAATTTACAATCCCCTGAATAACCATGGTAAAATGACCTACAGCACAAGCTCTAGAGGAAGGAGGTATGCTAGTTTTGAAGACACATTTATATATATATACTTTTTTGCATCCTTAAGGCAGCAACTTCTCACCAGGAAGCATGCTAGTTTCCTTACTAAGTTACCTGATTCTTTCTTCTAAAATCATCAGTAGCAAACTTCAGTTGCTTATTTGATATCAGAAATTAAATCCTCTTAGCTGCCCATTTCACATGACTGGCAAATAAGGACACTTTTTATTCACAGATATTGTGTGTATGCATATGCACATGCACAAACAAACATCTCTTTTTCTCCGCTACATCATAGTATATGGGGTGAAATGCACTTAAGATTAAAAATGTGAAGCCAAGTATTTGTAGAAGTACTGAGTGGCAACTCAGTGCAGTGTCTATCTGCTTAACAAACAGGCTATGTACGGATTTTTCCATAAATCTAGAGAAATGGGTAAGAATATGCTTAGTTAGTGCAAGTTCATAAAAGGCAGATTATCATTAAAGAAATGCACCGTGCCAAAGACAAGAATAGTTTACACTGTGGACAGGCTATCCAAAATTATCCTTTTCAAGAGACACTAAAACAAGAGTACCCCTGAATATGCTCAAATAACTAAAAAAAAAAAAAGGCCACAGCAATCAACTGGGGAATTTACATCCACTCAATCTGATACTTCCTCAGGCACACTCCTAATACACAATCATCTTTTGCTTTTGACTGTTTTCAGCCAACAGAAAGGCTCAAATATAAAATCACAGAAGCTGAAGATGAAAGGATGTTGGCAGTCAATTTGTTAAACCATTTGCTGTGTTATTTTGGCTCCCTGTGGTATTGTGTCAAATACACTTCTGATCATCACTTGGACTTTTGATGTCACCTGGATTCTGAATGACTCTGGCTTCACATACAAATGTATGAATTACACCCATCCCTCCGTGGGTTATTCATCTGTTTGCTCAAGAACACTTGCTTGTGAAAGACAAGAGTATTGCCAAAATTAAATCAAGTACTCCTTGTTTTCTTAGAAATCCCTGTATTTCCACTTACAGGTGCAATTTTTTATATAAAATGAGATCTTTTTTTCCTACTTAACACATCCATGTATGATTTATGAAATGTTACTCGAGTCAGACAAGCTTATTTTACACTTTATTTGCTCAGAACAGAACACTGATGGGAGAAATAAATGAGAGCAACAAGATGATCCATAGTCAGCGACGAGACTTTCTTTATGCCACAGCCACAAAGGGAACCTGGGCCTCTAAAATCACAGGCCATTGACCTCGGAAAAAGAGAGATGGAGTAAATTCGGATCTGACAACTGGAGCAAACCACAGTGAGGGCCTGCGCATGCTGTTATCTGTGAGAGGAGGCTGGTTTGGTTTGAGGCATAAAAGCCAAGCGCCTGCCTGCCTCTTCGTCCCAAGAGCTGCCACCATCCCAGTCACTTGTTGCATCACCTACGGCGGGTTTGCTCCACAGGCAGCTCACCTGCGAGACTGCAGAGTGAGCACGCCGCTTGCCTTGGGTTCTAGCAGACTCTGAATATCAAACACTTTCGTTTCCCCCCAGGACGGACAAGATCCTAAGATGGATGCCCCCTCCCCTCACTGGGGCTGCAGAGCTCTGCAATACGCATTTACCTTCAAGTGACGCGAGCGCCGGGTCCAGCACTCGCAGCTCCCCCCTTTGCGGAGGGAGCTCGGTCTCACCGCCCTCACAGGCGCGGTCGCCCTTTCCCCGCAGAAGCGCTAAGAAAGAAGCTAACCGCGCTGTGACACCACTCCTCCGCCTCATGCTGGCGGGCAAAGCCAGGCCGGGCCCCCTCCGCTACCGTATTCAGCGGCTTCCCCACCCGAGGTACCGCGGCTGACCCCGCCGGGCCGCGCGGCCCCTACCTCAGGGACACCGGGCTGCCGTGAGGAGCACTGGGCTGCCGTGAGGAGCACGGCGGCTCCCCTAACCGTTAACGCGGCACTGGCAGCCGCCGGAGTCCCGGTGCAGTTCGTTCCTTACGGTTCCGCCAGGGGAGGGGCGCGGAGGGCGGTGCGTCCCCCCGCTGCCGCCTCCTCCACCTGCCGCCGCTGCGCCAGTCTCCGGCTGTGGGGAGCCGCCCGCCTCATCCCCGCGGGTCTCCTTTGTGCTGCTGCTGCTCTATAGCTGCTCTCAAGCAGGCGGCGGTGCGTCACGGCCCAGGCGCTGCGACCGCCCAGAGCCCCCCTCGGAGGGACAGCCGCCGCCTCGACCCCCGTTCCGGTATTGCTGCGCGGGCCGCGGCGCAACGGAACGACGCCTCGCCGCCCCCCGAGGAAGGGCCGAGAGCCGTGGCGGTGAGTGGCGGGGCTGCGATCTCATACCTCGGCCAAGGGCTGGGAGCCGCGGGTGGCTGTTCCCCCTGTGAGGGGCGGTCAGGGAGCGCGATGGCGGGGCGGGTGC